>OMKY01208911.1:0-22311 GCA_900302395.1 Bregmaceros cantori
GGGGCGGGGGGGGCCATGATCATCACAATGAGAAATGTTTACACCGTCACACCCCTAGCGGGAACAATAAAGCCATTTCATACAAAACATACAAAAACATAGACAGTCCGCCTTTTCTTGTCAATGTACACGATGCATTGCAAGGCGGGTGTGCGGCATAACTGCAGGAGCGTGTTTACAAAATCAAGTTCGTCAAGAAAAACCAGCATCCCTTTCACGTTCTCTAACAAAATGAGAGATTTCATGAACTAACATTCTTTGAACGCATTCGGGTGCAACACTGCGGAAATGTATTGTAGCGAATGCACGCGCGGTGCATTCTGGGCCGGCACCGTTGACGGTCCTCCACCGGCCAACACGCCTCCTTAGAGTCCGAACTAACCTTGGCAATGGCTGAGTTCAGCTATTGCCGATGTTGTAGTTCCTCTATTCCCAGCTCCTCCACGAGGGACAGCCTTTCGTTACAGTATACTGTTGTAGCGGTTCGCATTTCTAGGGGAAATTCTATGCACACTCTGTGACATGTCACCCAGTTCCATAACTGCATGCATGCGTTTTCTAACTGCATTGTGATGTCATCGACACACCCCTCTGCTGTCGGCTAGACACCAGGGCATTCAGTGTTCCCATATTATTCTGATTTGACTCTTGAAGAATAAAGAGCTTTTATGATAGAGGCTGTACATGTGTCCTTCCTCTACACACATACCTCTACACTGTTTACAAGAGTTCCGGTGGATGTGGCTACTTCTACTTGTGACCAGTGGAGGGCAGCAATACGCTTTTACAGCGACGAGGGAAAACCCAGGAAGAAGATGATCCAAGATGGGCATTCCGCAATCACTTCCGGCTTCGTCAGAGTACAACAGTAGCAGCTTTGAGTTGTTGAACAACAGCAACAATAACAACGAGATAGATACTCCAAACTGGTGGCGATGTGGTGAGTACATGTCTGTAGTTTTATGTTCATTGTCCGATCAGCAGAGGACACGGTAACCAGCGGAGTGAACCAGTAACCACCGCCGCACTTTTTGCCAGGCAGCGCGTAGGTCGATCCATGCGATAGCCCGGGGAGGTGAACAGCTTGGTCCGGTGTAACAGACCGGAATGCGCTCCGTTACGTCCCCGTAAAGCACTGCGCCGAAGTCCGCGTAAAGCCCCGGTCTTTTGTGCACAACAAATGCATCTCGTCCATTTCTCCATATGGGTTAATGGCAACGCCTACAACATAAAATTACATAAACTCTACCATCCGTTCCTTTTATTGGGACTTCACCAGTGTCCTCTTAACAGAGCTAGGTGGCTCACTGCTAGATATGACATGCTACAATCTAGCTATATTTCAGGTGAAGGTTGGAAGGGGGTTACTTCTTACAAAATTTGATAATTTAATTTCTCTGAAATTAAATAAATTAATAACATTTAGACCGCATGAGGTTATTTGTTAAATTTAGTATTACATATGTTTAAGTAATTAAAGTACTTAAGTAATTGAAGTAATTAAAAAGTAATCTCATAATGGATTTGATTTTTTAATTATTAATTAGCAAATAATTGTATTTGTTTCTGATTTGTTTTTAATTGATTACATTCGGGGTGAATGCAGGCTATGTTATCAGTCAAACAGCTTTTCTTTATAGCAAATGTATTACTATTCCTAGAACATAAAATGTGTAATCTAGCTACCATCCGTTCCCTTTATTGGGACTTTGCCAGTGTCATCTTAATAGCTATGAGATCTAGGTGGCTCGCCCTTTTATTTGCTGGCTATTTCACTACCAGATATGATGTTCCAATCTTGTTATATTTCAGTTGCATTTTCATAATGCATGGTAAGTTATTGGTAACAAATAACGTTTTACAAAAAACCTGAAACAATTGCAGTTCTTCACCTCAGAAGGTAGTTTGAGGCCAGCCTGAATTAAATAAATGTAATAACATTTGAAACACATAAGTTATTTGTTGAAATAGTAGATTGCTTCTCAATTACTTATTTCTGAAATAATGCTGATGGAATTATAGAGCAAATGTGTTTTTATTCATTATGGATGAATTCACGCTACATTATCAGTTCAAAGTTTTCCTAAAATCTAAAACTAACCCATACATAATAAACGGCTATTAAATTGGCAACAGTGGATGTATGTTTATTTTTCTGAACAACGAATATGACATCAGTGTAACATTATAAATTACTTAATTTAGAAATTCGGATTCCATGTGTTGTCATTCACTTTGTGTGAATTACAAGTTTTAAAAAATCTGTACTCAAGTGTGTGATTGTTATAATATTAACTTGGCCCACATTGCAATTCAATGCAGAATGGTACGTTTTGAACCGACTAACCAAGTGCTAGGTTAATATGTACACTACCAGTGATGTCAGTAAGTTACAGTAACTTTGATTTTAATCTCTGTTCCACTAATTAGTAATCACAGTACTATTTCCAAATCAGTGGACAGTGATGGAATTAAAGTTACTTTATTTTAGTTACTTTTCAGTTACTCTGTTTCATAACGCTCATCAATTACCTTAAATGTAATGCTAAAACAATTGATTGTTTCAAAGATTGTATTTATGTAAGTGAAGTTTAAAACCCAATAAACTAAAATGTTTTTAAGGTGTGTAATGTGTAGGGTCACGGTTATCGCGGGTTTTGTGACCAAAATGATTGCGGTATACGGTATTATCGCAATATTTTTTTGTTTGTATACATTTGGTTACCCGGAATAAATGGAATGAAAAAGCCAACGACAATCCTGCTTTCAACAAACAAGTCATTAGAAGAACGACTGAACAAATTCGGGCTTGCAGAATGGACAAGTAATAGACGCTTCAATTCATTGGCAACTATCTTTTGGGTTGCAACAAATTCATTAAATTAAATCGAGTATTATTATATTAACAAACCCTTCTTGTTTTTGGCGGCCTTTTGAGTTTGTTAGTCATAGTCACTGAGACAAAATACTCATTTAGTCACTTTTAGTCAGCTCTGTCCTTAGTCACTTTTAGTCCTTTTAGTCACTGAAAATTTGGGCTCCTTTTCCAGTCCAATTTTAGTAAGAGGTTTCAGTCAAAATTTGTAACAGATCATCCAATTAGCATGTGTAACAGATCATCCAATTAGCATGTGGAATGCCAGCATCCTATCTTGCCGAACCCACGCCCTTCCCCGTAGCTCAATGAATCCAAGCTGGGCTTGGGGGTGTGGTCTTATAGCTTGACGAAGCCAGCGTTTACAGATGTGCTACAAAAAATGTAAAAATTCTACAACAAATTGTATTTTAATGAACACAGATACATTGGGGACACTGCTTATTCTATTGCAATGCAAAACTATTGGGCGCAGTCATCAAAACTGATATTTCATACAAAGTCTGAAATGCCATGTTCAAAAAAATAGCAGCATTGCCAACATTCCTTGGAACCTCAAATGTGCTGTACAAGCTAATAAATTCTTGACAAGTGAACTTGGTGCAGTATCCTAACCCTAACACTAACCCCATTTTGTTGCAAAATCATGGTTTCTGATAACCGCTTCACATCTGTGGTGCATGGAGTCAACCAACCAATCTTCTAAATAGGACCAACACCGTAGTAAGAGAAACATCTCCATATCATGATGCTTGCACCACCATGTTCAATTGTCTTCACTGAGTACTGTGGGTTGAATTCGATGTTTGCAGGGCGTTTGACATACTGTCTGTGACCCTTATACCCAAAAAGACCAATCATACTCATCAATCCATAAAATGTCACAGCAACGTCAATGTGCTCTTTGGCAAATTCAAATTTTTTTTAGCAATGGGACTTTGCAGGGGCTTCTTGCAGGTAGGTTGACTTCACGAAGACGTGTTCGGATTGTACCGGCACTCACATTCAACTGTAGGTCTTTGCCTGTTTGGCTATTCGTCTATCAATTTGAGGAGTTGTCTTTTTTTCCCCCTCGTTTTCGTGTTCTTGCAATGCATTTCAATGCATTGGAGATCATTTTAGCTGAACAGCCAATAGAGATGGACATTCGATTAAATGCGAGTTTCACCACTCACAATTTTGGATCAAACTTTTCAACATATTTAGTAATTTCAATGAATGGAATATCCATCTGTCTCTGTCAGTGGGCTGTAATTAAAATCATTAATACTATACTTTATTTAGGTAAGGAATCGGCACATTATTAAAAGTGATTTGGCAATATTTGGCATTGCTTTGTTCTGAATGACTCATCGTCCTGGGAGTTAGCCTAGAGCTGCTAAAAAACATGGCTGTCGCGGTGTCGTCTTTTGTAACTTGTACACAGTTGGAACGAGTTTGAAAATATTTTGTAACGTTCTTCGTGCATCATGTTTGACTATCATTGCGTTGGACTCATCACAGCCTTGTTTTAGCTTCATGCAGGGAGTCCTGCTTCTCGGGGCATGGCGCTGCGCTACTACCGTTGGAACAGCAGTGTAGAGAGCCAGAGAGCTCTCTGTGTCCGTGTTTGGTCCTCCGTGATGTCCTCTCATTCTATCCAGCAGCATGCGGGCGGCGGGGTGCACTAGACCCGCTCCGTTGCCAGTCCCACTGCCGCTACTATGGCTCAATCTCAGGCGTGGATAGAATGACAGGCGCTTACGTTACAACTTACAACACAGAAGCTAAAGTTGTCAAAATGACAATTAAAAACGCTTTGTACATCGCCTTGAGGCAGCTTCGGCTGCGATTTTGGTGCTATATCAAAATCTGTTGAGTTACTATTAGCGGTTGTTGCGCATCATGGTTTTAAAAACCACTGAAAAATGTTTGCGCAAATGGTTATCAGAAAAAAAATAGATCATCCACACATCTAATGACATGTTGCCCCCTACTGCCCAAATTATGTATACCACGCATCATATAGGTGCACACGCAGTGAATGACAGAACATTTATATTTCACAAAGGCAAAAAAAACAAACTGTTAGTCGGTCAAAAAGGATTTTGGTCGACCAAATCCTTATCGATCGACTATCGGTTATTTGATTAATCGTGCTCATCCCTAACAGCCAATCACTTTCTGCACCTCTTTGTATGTTTTCCCGCTCTTTTATCAATGTTTTGATCAAGAAACGCTCCTTTTGTACAGTGTCTTGAACAACCCATTTTCCAAGTTTTTTTCAGCACAAATGCACAGCCAGCATGCCAGTTGCCTTGATCTTTGAATAAGGATCACCCAGTGTTAACGCCCTTATATATAAAATATATGTATAATATATATTTATAATATATAGAACTTCAAGTCTACTCAAACCAAGACTTGCAGGGTAACTGTGGTAATAAGCTGTGTGATTTCTTGGTGTTTCCGAAAGGCATGTAGTTAAGGTGACCCAAGTCATCCACAACACTGGGCCATGGCTAAAGCTGAACGATTTTCGGTTTTAGACTGAAAACCGAAAATAAAAACAACGCGATTTCGGTTTCTTCAAAGCGCATCTTAAGTCATCTAAACACGTCCATTCATATCTGTTTTCTCTTAATCATTCTTGCATTGTGTGTGATTTGCATTGAGAGATTTTTAAAATGTTTGTTTGCAAGGAATAAGTTGACTGGTCTCCTTTATCACATAGATTGCCACACCGCAATATAATAAAAATAATGTATTTCCCCCCCATTATTCTGTCCAGTTCAGAAGACATTTCAGGAAACGTGTCTTAATGGGACCTGTCGGAGAGCGAGTGAGGATTGGAGAACATGTTGAGGTATATTCTCTGGTAGGGTTAAACCAGACTTTTTTTTTTTTTTTTAAGTTATTTTTTTCCAGCATCAGTGCCGTTTTTTCCATCTTTATTGGATAGGAATAGTCTGAAACTGGTTTGAAGAGATCGGGGGTAGACATTGCAGACAAGTCGACAAGCGTAGTCAAACTCGCGACACTGCGGTAGACACAGCGCCACTAACATGAATGGGGTCACGTTAGGTGCGGTGTCCATAACCACTCGGCCAACGCGGACCCCCAGACATTTGTTACTTTTTACAATTACTGTATTAAGCTACTATGAAACTTCAAGACGATGCAGAACACATTTAGTTTAATATTTAATTTTGTATAAAATATAAATCATTCAGTAGTGGTGGGCTGAGTTGTACTTACACAAGCTTTCAAAGACCTACAGACGATAATCCCAATGTTGTGTATGATGCTGACAATATTTAGAAATATCACAATGTACGATATTATCGTTAAAATCATTTTTGTCTTTCGGTCCGTGGGGTAAGGACCTGGAACGGCATTGATGAGTAAGCAATGCTCAAACGTGTACATGTTAAAAAAGAGAATCATAGGGAAATATATGGAGGATGAACTACACTAATTGTTAGTAGTGTGTAATAGTGTGTGATATTGAAAGAGTGGATCGTGATCCAAGCGGACATATCAAGATCTCACGATCTATGAACATAACATTTGCATAGGATGTCAGAAACTAATCATAATTGAGGTATGTGCAAGAAGGTAATGTGGATAAAGAATTTGTATACATTTGTATTAATATAGAAAACATTTAGAGGTGTGTGTGTGTGTGTATAATTATGTATATATTATAAAGTGTATGCGGCATAGCATATATGTGTATGTAGTTACATTCAAATGCTGCTTATGCTAGACAAGGGGTGGGAGTAATAAGTTTTACTTCTTCTCACTCCTTTTCGTATATTAGGTTAATCATCATATCTGTATTTCAGATTGTATTTTCTTTATTTGTAATTCTTTCATTCAGTTTTATTTTGTGTGTGCTAATATTCGAAATAAACTTAATTCATTCATTGTTATATTGCCCAAGCGTATTCTATGGTGGTCCAGACCACGTCAGATTAGTCTGTTGAATCATTGGGCAAGTTATCGCAACGATGTATTTTCATCTGCAGAGTGTGCAACTGACGGGCCTCAGCACCCAACGTTCACCGTGACACCCATATGGAGTTTGTGGAGACAGCAGGAGAAACCTGGACAGAATTCACAGTATGGACTATCTGCTGAACTAAGAGAACCATCTGTCTACACCTGACATTAAATATATAGGTTCAACACCAAGTTTAATTTTGACCAGAAAAAAATACGGTAGAAATGCCACTGGTGGCACTGTAGTGTAGATAAATAATACAAAAAATCTAAGAATTTAGTTAGTTGGACAAATGAAAAGAGGTATATAGAATTTGTTACTACATAATTTGGTGAAGTTGGATACAGGAATAGTGTTGAGGAATATGTCCTTGAGACAATTCCAACACCTTTTGACTAATTAGTCAAAATTTTGACTACATTATTTTGACTAATTTCAGGTTTTATTTATTTTCAAACATGTATATAAAAGAACATATGCAATCCTTGTACAAGAAAAATAAATTATAATAAATTAATGAAATGTACAAAAAGTGATATATAATAATTTGAAGAAAAAAAATAAAACTGTACATAATTTTGAAAAAAGCAGGAAGAAGTAAAACTTTTTAAAAATCCTACCAGTCCTCAGTTTTACAAGAGGTAATACATTTATACTATCACTCCTACAATCAACTATACTATTTAGTAATTTAAATTCAATGTCAATCAACACTATTATAGCATTTACCTATTTTATATAATATTACATTGTTCCTTTTTACAGAATTAGTCAAAAGACCAATTTGTAACCACATGCATTGGTGAAGTTCTGTGACCTCTAAGGTCACATTCACATTGGCAGTGTTTAGTGCAGACTTTTGGACTTACTGGAATAGTCAACTTAATTCTTGAGTGAGAATGCCATGGGAACGGAGAGGGACTAAACAGCGGAGTAAAACCAAAACCTTGTGGGACGAGTGCATCTTGGAAAGGTGAAAAGGATAAATAATAACATGTGAGCGGAGGCGTTTTAAAATTTGCTTGCTCTGTAACTACTCGCTTCCCTCCCACCCATAAGTCTTAACAAGCCACATATTTAATGACATCCTTGCGAGCATATGGATATATGTGACACATAATTCCCATTAATATATCGTTATACATCTCTTGTTTTGTGATGTAAATCCGAGGTCCCATGGACTCTTCAAATGGCCTTAATGAAATACAGTATATCCCATCCGTTTTTCTCCCAGGGTTGATGTCTATTCACTCTGACTAACATAAATGTCATTCGTATGTTGTTTCGCTGTTTTCACCAAATGTGAAAAGGTGCCCAGCTTTGAAAACAGTGGAAACGCACACAGAATGAGTTAAAAATGCAATTGATGTTGCACCTCAACTGACTGGTGTGGACCCTGGTCCGAATCTTTAGATGTGAATGCCACCTAAGTGAGTTAATAACTCAATGTCTTTTAAGAATTTCACAATGTCTGCAAGAAAACACCCCAGTAACCCAGAAAAGCCCTATTCATGTAGTGAATGTGGAAGTAGCTTCACCACGAAGCCTAATCTTACAACACACAAAAGAATACACACTGGGGAGAAACCCTTTTCATGCATTGAATGTGGAAGTAGCTTCAGCCAAAAGAGTAGCCTTACCTTGCACAAAAGAGTACACACAGGTGAGAAACCCTTCTCATGTAGTGAGTGTGGAAGTAGCTTCACCACGAGCAGTAATCTTACCGCACACAAAAGAATACACACTGGGGAGAAACCCTATTCATGCATTGAGTGTGGCGCTAGCTTCAGCCAAAATAGTAGCCTTACCTTGCACAAGAGACTACACACAGGCGAGAAGCCCTTCTCATGTAGTGAGTGTGGGAAAGGCTTCAGCATAAAGAATAAGCTTACTGCACACAAAAGAATCCACACAGGGGAGAAACCCTATACGTGTATTGAGTGTGGAGCTAGCTTCAGGGAAATGCGGGGCCTAACCGCACACCAAAAAAATGCTGCTCCGTCTTGAACATAATGAACTGCCTACATGAGACTTGGAAATGTCAGTTGAAAAACTGTTCAATTAAACATTTATTCTGTTCCTTTATTATGATTGCCATCACATTTCAACTTTGTATACTTCATTTATTTTTATATTTTGGAGTTTAGTGATCTTGTTGATTTGTTTAGTTATTTAGTACATCAGGTTTGTAAAGTGATTTGGATGTTGGAATTCAATGAAATTAATGAATTTATCAGACAACATTATACATCATTCTGAAATGTCAATAAAATGTACATGATTGGCTTCTGATTCCACTGGGATTTATTGACTTGTTCTTTGAAAATATTTTCTTTTTAAATATTTTCATTTCCCCCCAGAAAATGTACTGCTAATTAACATGTACATAAATAGCAATTACCAAGTATGTGTACATGGTAAATACTTCATAGACTACTGAGTAGGTACAAGTTCAAGATTAGCCAATTTATTACCATATAATGATATATTAATGTAAGTCTTATTAAAGACTAGCTCGACTGTAAGCAGGTGGCACTCCATCCATACATGCAAGAATAGACTTGACTTCTGGTTGCAGTGGTTTATTCCATGAAGATATGTGCTAACGGCAACAGAAAATATAGTCTTGTAAATTTCACATTAAGATAACGAAGAGTGAACAAATATAATCACAACCTCCAAAACCTAACATCCTGCTTGTGAACAATGTCTCTTTATAATTTTGCAATCCCAGTCCTAATGTTTATTACTGACCATGTCTCTATGTATCAGCATTCAAAGCATACACTCCGTCCTACTGCTTTATTGAAGGGTGCACATCATTTCACACACACGAACATACGCATAGAACCACCCCATTTATTCAATCACGTACCCACACCTTTTCACATGCACATGCACACATACACCGCCGCGCACAGTAAGGTTGGACAATTTTGGTATTTGTATGTGGATGATGTTGACCCTAAAAATATTGCAGTTTACGATCATATCGTCCACAATAAGTAAATAAACGAAAAGCCTAATTAGCGTTATTACTGCATCACCCCAATCGTGCCCTGGGTGAGTGAGCCCCCCCATGTCTGAAAAAAAAAACGAAGGGAGGGGCTGAGCGGACGCAGGAAGACAATACGGTCTGTGTGTGTGAGGGAGAAGCTAGGAAGGGACTTGGTTTAAAGCGTGTTCGTAGCGAGTGCTGCATTGCTTTTTGGAATAGACTTATACAGTCTATGCTTTTTGCGCTCCTGTTCCGTCGCAATTAACCTGGCTCACTATGTACTCGCTACTTTTTGTGTGAGCTGAACGTTGAGGCAGCACAGGCTCCCGTCAGCGATTTGTTTCACTCCTGGATTTAAAACTCTGGATTAATTTGGACATCGCCAACACTTGCATTCAGAGAAGACACTGAAGTTTGCTTTACATTTGCAGATGCCATTTAATTGAAACAAGTTCAGCAGTGGAATGTGACGGACTGACTGTGTGAGGTGAAAGCAATCTCTCTCGAATACACAGTCGCTCTCTAGTCCTTTCAAAGTGTTTTAATGGGAGGGCATCGGCGAATGTGGAGGTGGAAAACTTCCAAGTTCTGCGTCCAAGTGGCATTGATCGCACACACAGACGTCACACGGTTGTGGGGAAATGGACAAACAGAGAAATGTAAACTCTCCAGTGAAAGAAAGAAGAAATGTGCTACAAAGCATATATCCAACATGACTGAAATGTATAATGTTCATTTCATATGAACAGCGGGGGCGCATATATAGGCACACACATACACGCCAGGGTAAGTGTTCTAAGAGTAGCACAGGGACGGAGGCACCGCGTGGACAGAATTGTTTATGAACAGCGATGACACACACACACATACGTCGCGGTAAAGCCGTACGGTGTATGTGCTCCAATGTGTGTGTATGTGGTCCACACACCTAGCGCTCCTTAGCAGCACTCCCTGACAGAGTGGGAAGTGCTTTCGTGAGGTGAAACATGCACCCCGCAACATTTTAAACATACTGATGATACTTGCAATATTCTAAGTAGCATCGTCCTTACAAACATAAATGCAGATTTAATGGTAATATTGTAATAACGCACACACACACACGCATGCATGCATCTCGCGGAGCTGCCAGCGCAAGCATGCTGCTACACACACCACTATATCTACACGCATACACACATCCACGCATTACACTCGAAGTCACACACGCACAAACATCTGCGCGCATACCCACCCCACGCATTTGAACTCGCAGGCATGCAATCACTACATATCGATCACAATTTTTGTTGTTAATTTGAACCCCCGCTGCAACTGTTGGTAATAACATACTTTCGAGACACTTTAATAACTTACTGTACTCACTTCTCTCAAGCAGAGGTGGAACGAGTACTAAAAAAATTGCAATCGAGTAAAAGTAAAAAGTCGCTTTTCCAACAGCTTTTGCACAACCTACGCGTCTTCTATAGCATGGGTGCATACTTCAACACCTATGGTGTCTTGCTCTTCCTCAGTCCTATCACTATATGCCACCGACACTTTGCCATTTGTCATCCCTCAACGGGTGAAGAGCTTCGCCAGGCTTGCGAATGCGTCGTCTCCGCTCAATAGCTACAGCCTGCTGCATGCTCTGATGAGGGGCCATATGCAGTCTGTTTCCTTCACCATGCGGCGATAGTCCCACTGAATGGATCTGGGGTTCTGATGCACAATCGCCCCCGCTGCACCAACTAGACAGAACTTTAACTGGATGGCCTTAGTCTTTTCAGTCCAGTGATTTGCTTTGTCACAGCTCTCGAAACTGTGTAGGAACTCTGTCCATGGCGTGGTGCCATCATACTGGCCGGGACGGAGGGTGGGGATCCTTTCCCTAGTATCCTAATCATCCTCACTCTCTGACGAGGGTTGGTAGTGCACAGGTCATGCTTGCTGCTAGTATGGTGTTGTTCACATTTTGGGTAAGGTGACATTAGTTGTGAGGTTGGACTGTCATCCGGTGGCAAATGTGTGGCTTGGTCAGTCCTCAGATGCTTTAATATGGACAGGATGGAATAATGGTGTTGACTGCAGGTCGTGATAGGAAATCGGATTGCTATGAATAAACACTCCCCGGATGAGCTGTGGCAAAGGGGTTTGTGCTGGTGTATGCAATAGTGGCTGCGAATCGGTGAGATGCACATGGGTTCAGGGCCGCTTGCACCGCACGTCAGCCGTATGATCTCTCTCCACATCAGCCTTGAGTGGATTTGTATCTGCGGTGATTGAATTTGTATGAGACTCATTGCATTTGATTTGCATTTGCCATTCCTTCCTCACACATTATATTGGTAAACGGATGCATTTTTTTTCAAAAGTAGTTCAAAAGTAACACATATGAACACAATGTTAGCCTTAGCCAGGTAACGGGACTTAAGGAAGTAACTATTTTTAATTTTAAGATGATAGATCATGGAGTCAAGCATTATAGCTAAATATCCATAGTCGCATGCCTTCATCTTTTCAACTTTCTTCCTCATCTCTTCTTCCTGAATTGTGCACCAGGCGGTTTGCTTCTTTTGTTAGACATCAAAATATCAAACGCAGCATTGGCAGAAAGACGTCACGCAATCAGTCTCTTCTTTTGTCAATTTATTTGCCGAAGTCTGAAGGCACTATTGCCATCTCGTGGATGTTGCAGGACACAAGAGGGAGACGTTGTACAATCTGATAATGGCCTCACAACCAAGCGCTACGGTTGGCCGTTTCAGTTCACAACTGAAACGCCCCAAATGCCGCCCTGGGCTCTTGCCCATATTGACCATATGGAAATCCGCCCCTGGAGGCAGGCTATAAAACAGCTGTATAACGCTATATCAGAAGCGAGTCTCCCTCTCTCATCACTTGACGAGGCATGGGGGTTCTGGCCATAGACTGTATATAAAGTAGACGCAGCTTGCATGACATCATCCCAACACGGGCAATTTGAAGCTCGAGCATTGAGCCAATGGTCGCTGACATTGTTGAGAAAGTACCCGTATGTTGGGTGCGGTCTAGGGATACCCCGTTTCCAAATATGGAGCTAAGGGCGTGTTCGGGGTTACCCCGTTTGCAAATATGGAGCTAAGCGCGTGACTTATAGACGAGTTCGGGGGGTACTTCCGGTGTCTGAACATCACGTCCGGTATGATTTAGTCCGATGTGTGTTTGGTTATTTTTCAACATATATATTTGGTGGGAACACACACCTACAGGGTTATTTAAAACGGATGGTGGTAACTTGCGGTGTGCTATTCCACACCCAAATGCTCTCGTGCGGATCTGTGACCCACAAACGCATGATTTAATAATCGGTGCAACTCGTTCATTTTTCCCATTCCTTTTGCAATTACTAGTAGAAGCAGCCGGCCTATTGGTCCAGAAGAACATGTGATCACTCAGTGAGTAACTTTAAGTCATCAATATTCATACAAAATGATAAACTGAGCTATCGGGGTGATGTGTTTACTGGTCACAGACTACACCTAGTGGTCGGATTTTGAATTGCCGTGCGTTTTGTGTGTTTTGTTTGCTCGGTTCCTCGGTCAAGTACCAGATTTGCCATAGGCTACCATTAGGCACCGGAAGTGTGTTTCCTCCTGACGGAACAAAATGCCAGCCCCCTGTTTTTCACGGGTAAACTCGTCTAAACGGAAGGATTTTTTTTACATTTTTACTGTAACGGAAGGCAGTGTTACAGTAAAAATGTAATAATAATAATACAGGTGCTGTGATTTGTGTACATGTGTACATATTTTCAACCTAAATTAGAAGTGCATGTGTAGAGAACAGTGCCTAATGATGTCACGTATCGCTCTGAATAACTTCCATACAGTGGTTCAACAACAGCTCCAAGGAATTCCCATACGGTGCTTATTCTACCTGCCGATAATAACAGATCAGGCGGTTAGCATCCCCGATTGCCGCGTGGTGACAAAAATGAATAAAACGACCCTGCCCCCAGTCACCGTCGGCGCAAATCTGCAATGATTATCCGCTCCCTTTCTATGGTGGGCAAGGTAAGAAAATGCTGCTAAAATCCAAGTTGTTGTTCTGCGTGTACGAGCCAGACCGGAGTTAACGGGACTTCAACAGGCGACTGTAAACACTAGGGCTTTATGTGTCATTCACAAACGGATTAAATTAACCTCTGAGAATGAAACGGACGCCTCTGCTATGATTCACATTCAAATAATACTAATAACGTGCACGTTCCTTACATGAAACACAGTATTAAACTTTTAAGACGCATTGTGAGAATTGGGAGAAAATTATCATAGAGTGTCTATAAAAATATAGAAAGTTATATATTGAGTGGAGGAAAGTAATAAAAAGCAACGCATTAATAACTATGATTTATTCCATTTTCTTAGGTGATATTGGGGTAGTAAGTATTACAGTAAGTACCACCATATATCATAAATTCACAAAGTGCATTTGACTTAAGTGCATTTGAGTTAATATTGGAACTTATGTTATTTTTGTATGCCATTGTTTTTTGTTTGTTTTTTCATACTACAAAATGCAAAATTCATATACTTCATAAATGCACAATGTTCATTTGACTTGACACTTTTTCCATGAAGTGAAATAAGTGTTTGTTAATACGTGGACATTCATTATTCGGTGAAATGTCTTATTTTATTTTGTATATTCATGATTGCTACTTAACTCTAAAAAAATGTTTTTATCCGAATAATCGATTCGAATTGAAACATGTTAGAATAATCGATTATTAAAATATGTCATATTTGCAGCCCTAGTACCATTGTAAATTAATTGTACTTGTTGTGCCCAAGCTTTCAAAAGCCTACCGACTCCCAATGTTGTGTATGGTACTGATATTTTGAAATATTACAACATACAATATTATTGTTATATTGCCCAAGCCTATTCTATGGTCGTCCAGACCACGTCAAATTACAATCTGCTGAGGCATTGGGCAAGTTATCGTAACAATGTATTTTCATCTCCAGAGTGTGTAACTGGCGGGCCTCAACACACCCCACGGTCACCGTGACACCCATATGGAGTTTGTGGAGCCAGCAGGAGAGAGCCGGGCAGAATTCACAGTATGGACTATCTGCTGAACTAAGAGAACCATCGGTCTACATCTGGTCTGACATTAAATATCTAGGTTCAACACAAAGTTTAATTATGACCAGTAAAAATACCACTGGTGGCACTGTAGCGTAGATTAAATACAAAAATTCTAACCAAGAATTTAGTTTGAGTTGGACAAGGAAAACAAATTTGTTACTTCATAATTTGGTGAAGTTGGATACAGGAATAGTGTCAAGAAATATGGCTTTGAGACAATTCCAAAACCTTTTGACAAATGTATTTTTGACTAATTATTTTGAGTGATTTCAGATCTTATTTATTTCCAAACATATATGTAAAAGAACATATGCAATCCTTGTACAAGAAAAAGAAGTCATAATAAATGAATGCGTTAATAATTCAATGTCATTTAAGAAATTATTGTCATGATGTCTGCAGGAAACCTCCCCAGTAACTCAGAGAAGCCCTATGTCTGTGAGAGTGGAATTGGGTTCACCGTAAAGAAAAGCCTTACCATACATGAAATAATCCACACTGGGGAGAAAGCATACTCATGTATTCAGTGTGGAGGTACGTTCAGCACAAAGGGTGGCCTTACCAAACACAAAAGAATACACACAGGGGAGAAACCCTATTCATGTAGTGAGTGTGGAAGCAGCTTCCGCCAAATGTGTCACTTAAGTGCACACAAAAGAATGCACACTGGGGAGAAACCTTTTTCATGCATTGATTGTGGAAGTGGCTTCAGAAAGAAGTGTTCACTTACCGTTCACAAAAGGATGCACACAGGCGAAAAACCCTATTCATGTACTGAGTGTGGAAGTAGCTTCACCACAAATGGTAATCTTACCGCACACAAAAAAATACACACAGGAGAGAAACCCTATTCATGCGTTGAGTGTGGCTCTAGCTTCAGGCAAAATAGTAGCCTTACCATACATAAAAGAATCCACACAGGGGAGAGACCCTATACGTGTATTGAGTGTGGAGCTAGCTTCAGCGATACGCGGCAGTTTACCAAACACCAACAAATACACATAGGGGAGAAACGCTATTCATGTATGTATTGTAGTGCTGGTTTCAACAACAAGAGTCACCTTACCAGACACAGCAGAATTCACACAGGGGAGTGATGTTTGGTGCAATGGGACTGAGTAACCTGAGCAGCTTAAAAGATAAGTTAGCTAGCTCCACTTATTGCAGATTACTAACATTTCCTTGATAGGTTCACCCAAGTAAATATAACCTGAACAGCTACTTTGAGCCAACGTTAGCCAGAAGTTTGACTTTACAATGCACAAGATAATAAACACAGGGAGAAACCAAAAACATGTTTAAAAAAAGATATACTTGACAAATACTAAATGTTGCTCAGTCTTGAACATAATGAACAGCCTACATGTGAAATGTCAGTTGACAAACTGTTTTGGGTAAGGTGACATTGGAGTTTGCACATTTAAACATTTATTCTGTTGTTATTATGATTGCCATCCTATTTTTAACTTTGTATACTTCATTTATTTTAGTATTTTGGAGTTTAGTGATCTTGTTGAATGATGTTTCTTTATTTCGTAAATCATGTTTGTAAAGTGATTTTGTCTGGATGTTTGAATTAAATGTGTATTAATGAATTTATTAGACGACATTATACATCACTCTGAAATGTCAATAAAATGTACATGATTTGGTTTCTGTTTTCACTGGGATTATTGAATTGTTCTTTGAAAATATTTTCATTTATTTTCTCCAAGAAAATTGATATAATTAATTAATATGTAAATTAATCGTAAATAATTACCAAGTATATGTACATGGTATGTACTTCATAGACTACTGAGTTCAAGATTGGCCAATTAATTACAATATACATGTTAACATAATGCTGATAAAGCTCACTTCCTTTTACTTTGTACTGATCAAGGTTCTCATTATCAAAATCATCATTCATAATACATTATAATTACCCGGTAAGTCATTATTCAAGACTACATAGCCTGATGGCAGACAAGGAATATTTTGTAATTACCAATTAATACCCGTCTACGTTATTTACTATATATTTTCATGTTGATTGGTATTTATTTACATGTAAATGTGAAGATGTAATGTATATGGTATATTTGAAAGTGTGCTGTACTGCTACTTTTATTTTCATGTTAAAATGTAATTCTAAAAGTCTCATTGTTTGTCTGTACTCACCATCCAATGTGGTAATCATCAGTCTACTCTGGAGATGAACACCTTGTTATTTTTATGAATTGATATTGTAGGATATTCCAGACAGTGGCATTCCTCAAACTCTGGGGGGCCCTGTATTGTCAGAATCCCTATTTCACTCAATTTCTGTTTGTCCTGTCCTAACAGACCAGTCATAACCATAGCACGGACATTTAAAATTACAATTTTTAAAATCTTAGAAATTATTTAAAACCGAAAAACACTGGAATAATAAAGAATTCGGGCAGAGAATAACGTAAATTCAATACATACCAACAAAGATGGCACAAGCGCTTTAGTAACACACAGTGGTCGAAAATGTCCACTCCAAGCTAGATTAGTGCAGTGCTTTCTGCAGGCTTGTCTGGTGAACAAATGAAAAGACAGCCTGTTGCAAGATAGACCTCTGCTTACTCTAGAGATAGCTCACCGTGACAAGCTCACACAGGTCAGACCTCGGCTGGGCTGACGTAGCAAATCTTAAGATAATGAAATGAACCGAAATCCTGGTTCTGGCCGGGATGAGCGGCCGATAGGTGCAACACAAAAGCAGCGGACAAGTACAGAGTCGAGTCTGATATTGGGTTGGCACAGGCCCAGGCACGGACCCCCTCCCTCTCCAGCGTCTCAGGGGTAAGGCCTCAGACCTACTGTCACTCCACACCAAACACAGAAAAACACAGCACGCAACCCACTACGGTCTCTAATCTTAAAGAGCACAGCACACAGGGTCAAGTGCAAATACAAATCAATAAAAGGGAGTACTGTAAACGGGAGTCAAAACAACACATGCCACATGCACACAAAAGAAGAAATGCACACCAAATCACTCTCATTCATCGTAGCAGGTGGACTAGAATAGGTCATTACGTTCCCTATGCCTATAGTAAAGGGGAACTAGTCCGGTACGAGCCCTACGTAAACGACGAAACTAACAGGTGACAGTAGTTGTCACATAGACCGATAGTAAGACTACTAGAACCAGAGGGGTTTTCCCGTTTATAATACAATGCACTGGTACAGTCATTCATCAGGTGAATGTAGTACAGGAAAAGCCTAGCTAAGAATGAGGACTGCATGGGAATAAAGTTGACATTTGTTTATTAAGGAGTGGGGGAGTCAACACAAAAGGATGGTATCTTCCAACATACAAAACACACACGTCAAGGTTTTAGTATTCAAATCAACAGGACACAGCAAAACTTGGTGATTGGCAAAGTTACACTGCAAGCTTAACACTTCTATTGGAGTAAGGTTAGAAATGAGGCTACCAGGGCTTAGAATGGGGCTGGCTAGGGGCACGGCAGTGAATGAGCTAAACAGTGGATAAAAGTTAGGAATAAAACACAAGGAGCCAAGCTCCATAAGTTAGCCACCCCGGGGAGGAGGGCTAGGTATTAGTATATTATGCAAAGAACAAATTAAAACGCATCAAACCATCCACACATTGCTGGCACGTGCAAGGTGACCTTCAGCCACAGACCGGGTGGTAGCGAGTGAAAAGCCAGCTTTGTACTGCATGGTCAAATAGTCAATCGGGTTAGTATTCACAGCAACCAAACTTGGCAAGCTAGCGTTACAATGTTTGGCTAACGTCGGTGTGATCTGCCGCACGGAGCCTGCCTGGCGGAGGAATCAAACTCGTTCTATTTTACCTTTATTACATCGTATGTGAGTAGGGACGCAACCAATTGATACGACCACAAACATTAGTGGAATTAGTAAACAACTCCAAACAATTAAACAGTTGTTTGCAGTACACGGTGACGTTAGCTCATCCTGGGCTCTTTAATATGCGCTTAAACACATTACTGCAATTCAACAAGGCCCATAATGAACAGGCAATGGTGCACAAAGTTCAGAGAATCATTTTATATTGGGTTCCCACCGCATGGTTGTATCAAACTGGTGGTTTGGCATTGCATTATAACGCAGATAGCAGTTGACATTGTAATTGATTAAATTGATCTTTTCTTCAACCCAGCTTTAAATATGAGCAATTTCGTGAACTATCTGAACTACTACAACTCTGCGGAAATGTATTATGTTGATAAACTCGTTTACACGGATTCCTGTGGCTACTTCTACTTGTGACCAGTGGAGGGCAGCAATACGTTTTTGCAGCGACTGAACTGCCGGGAAAACACAGGAAGAAGATGATCCAAGGTGGGCTTTCCGGAATCACTTTCGGCTTCGTCAGAGGACAACAACAACAGCAGCAGCTTTGAGTTGTTGAACAACAGCAACAATAACAACAACAATGAGTCAATGGTCATAGATACTACATACTGGTGGCGATGTGGTGAGTCCATGTCTGTAGTTTTATGTTCATTGTCCAATCAGCAGAAGACACGGTAACCAGCGGAGTGAACCAGTAACCACCGCCGCACTTTCCACACGATCCATGCATACCAGCCGATAGCTCCAGTGTCCAACAGCTAGCAGAGCTAGGCGGTGATGAATATTCTGGCTGTTTCACTACTAGATATGACATGTTACAATCTAGCTATACTTCTGGTGCAGGCTGGAAAGGGGTTTCTTTTCAATTACTTTTTTACAAAAAACTTGAACAAAATAATTTCTAACAAATCAATGTACTAAACGGCAGCTGTCATAAAGAATTTGCGAGGAGGTTATTGCAGCTTTTTTTTAAATAATTGAAAAGTAATCCCTTAATAGATTTGAATTTCTTAATTATTAATTGGCAAATACTGTTATTTGTTTCTGATTGTTTTTAATTTGTTAAAAATTCTACAACATAAAATGTATAATCTACCATCTGTTTTTTTTTCTGGGACTTTACCAGTTTCCTGTTAATCGCTAGCAGATCTAGGTGGCTCACCTTTGTATTTGCTGGCTATTTCACTACCAGATATAATGTTACAGTCTTGCTATATTTCAGGTGTATTTTCATAATGCATGGTTCATAAGCCAGGTTGTGAAGAGTCTACTTTTCAATAACTTTTTACAAAAAACCTGAAACAAATATATACATTTTTTTTTCAAACATTTTAATTGCAAAGTTTTCCAAATTTTATGACAGCAAAACAAAAGACGTAACAAAAGACAAAGAAACAATTTTAACTGCAGCAACTCATAATATCGTTAGTTTTGTGACTTCGGGGGAAGTCTGGGAAACCCAGCTCCGCTTGCAGTCTTGGAACATTATAATTTAAAAATGTACAGTAATTGCTTTGGTCTACACTGGCTTTACAGGTGTATTAATTAATTCCAGGACTTTACGATTTATCTTGAAAAAAATCCAGATTTTTAGCTCTAACCTTGATTTCATATTCAATTTTGAAGAAAAAAAAAATCACACCAAGATAAAGAATTTTATCACTCAAAATATAAATTGAAAATTTTGCAAATGTTGGGAATGTATCAAAATACATCTAATTATCTACAACTTTACAGCAAAACCACATTGAATCATTGTGTTGCCGAACTAAATCAATTACTACAAAACTGAGGTTGTGCCATTATCTACGAAAAACATTTACATAATATTTACATATTAAAAAAATCTTAACAGAATCATTCAAATAGATGTTTTGCACAGCCCTAATTCAATCATTTATTCATTCATTCATTTACATTTGCAGCAATGTTGCTGACATGTACATGGCACATGACAAACTTGTCTCCTATGTTTAATTTGGTGAATTAAGTGGTTATATTGTTAGAAAAGCATGTACATCTGACACACTGTACCACAGCTTACTCTCTGTCTCTGCTCTTCAGGCTACAAGTAACCGGGTTGTCTACTGACCAGCCCTGATGTATCTGTTGCCCACATGTAAGTTCACCAGTCACTTACCATTCTCAAAACGGCATGAAGATGTGAAGATGCAGTTGAAAGTCTGAAAATAATATTGTTACATGACACAAAGCAAGACAGTTGAATAGTTTTTAAGAAATAATTTACCCAGTTAACCCCCTAGGCTTGTCCAGCCGACCAGCCCCATACATAATCTTGTGCCTGTGTTCATACTGAACGTCCGCTAGTCCCCGCTCTCTCATCCCCCTTCATACTAACACTATCAATAAAAAATGAGCAAATGGTTTGTGTAGCCTTAAGCCTCTGCTCCACTACATCGATCGGTATAGCTGGGGCTGTCGGGACGCATATGCATCTATCCGCTTAAATTGTGTCTCTACGTCACCGACACCTTGGTACCACTTGAAAATGTCGTGCCAGGTCGACATTTTCGTGCCTGATCCCAGCCGAGGGGCGGCTGGGTTCACCCCTCGGCAATGCATGCGCATTGTCATGCACGTCGGCAATGGACAGTGATATCATCTGTGTCGGTGATATGAACAGCTTTATTCTCCCTCTCACTGTCTGTGTAAGTAAGTTGAGTGGGAAAGCGTGATTTGAACAGCTTTTTCCTCGCGTTGATTTTTTTAAACAAGACTGTTGGGGCTGCCCAGGTGCAGTGGTTTTTTTTTTTTTGCGGGGTAGCACATGTTCGGCCACACCCAGGCAGCGAGTAGGCGGCAGGGGGGTCCAGACCTCCAACACTGATTCCGTGGAGACATGGGCATAATGCTGCGCCCCTGTGTATTTGTGACTACTCGCGCACTATAGCGGCTTTACAGTGGCGTGTTAGTCATCAACATCCCAGGAAGGGAGTGTGGTAGCCTGCAAACACCTCTTTGATGTTGTTATGGTGAATGTTACAGTGACTGAGGTCCTAATTCGGTCACGGACTCACGGCAGCCATTTTGGTTGGTGGAAAGTCCCGTGAGACCTTGGTCATTTCTTAGTCGACTGGAAAACACCATTAGAGCGAGCGTAACTTTCCCGGGCTCCCTCGAGGCTAAATAAACATTTCAAAAAGGAATATTATTTTCAAATATTATTCTAAAGTACAATGCGCCGCTGAGAGGGGCTCGATATGCTAAAAAATATGATTTTTATTTGGGGAACTAGGGTAACGCACTACTACTACTAATATCAAAACACTGTTCACCAAAAAAAAGTAAAGTACTCTAAACACGTCCATTCATAATCTTGTTTTCTCTCAATTATTCTTGCATGAGTGATTACATTTTTTTAATGTTTGCAAGAAATAACTTGACTCGTCTCCTACATCACATATGTTGTCACTTGTCACATGCCAATTAAATAAAAATAACTGTTATCCCCCCCCC
>OMKY01208911.1:22331-42820 GCA_900302395.1 Bregmaceros cantori
ACATATGTTGTCACATGCCAATTAAATAAAAATAACTGTTATCCCTCCCATCCCACCCCCTTAATTCTGTCCCGTTCAGAAGACATTTAAGGAAACATGTCTTAATGGGACCTGTCTGACAGTGAGTGAAGATTGGAGCACATGTGGAGGTATGTTCTATGGTAGGGTTGGGCGATCTCCACTTTTTGGTATCACGATATTGTGAATTGGAAATATCACGATATACGATAATATTGTCTAAAAAAAATCAGATATGAAGCCAACTGTATTTGGTGGCCATTTGATGGTAGCAGTGCTCGATGATTCGCCTGACATTTGTGACTTTTTTAAACATACTGTATTAATCTACTATGAAACTTCAAGACAATTCACAGAACACATTTCAATTCAATCACATTGAATTATGTAGAGCCGGGATTCAATTCAATTTCAAGAATCAATTTGATTACGATTTTAAGGTTTCAGAATAGTTTTTTTAATTCAATTTGATCCGATTCGATTTTGATTCGACCTGGGGGTTAATGTTATTAAATATGAAAAATGTATTTGAACCACTTCCTTCACTTCGTAATTGTGTAGAGAGGTAACCTATTAACTGGTATTATATCAATAAATGGCACATTTTCACTGTGGATGTAATTGCAATATTTATAATAAAAAAATACTTTTGAGGTACATCGCCAACTTCGTATGTGTGCTCAATAAAATTTGATTTGAAGTGCATGAATATGATTTGCCCACAACGCCAGCAGGAGAATCTGTGCATTATTCAAAAATATTAATGTTAATGAATGTCACCATTCTTTGTATTGGATATTTAAAATGCATGCAGTCAGGTAGTGAATACATTAGTGGCTTTGTAAATACAAAAAATACAAAAAGCAGTCGAGTGTGACTGGGAGGTTTGAAGGTAGAGATCCGCGAATGATGGCCGTTTCACAGATTTCAAGATCAGACTGTCCAACGTATTTTAATGATCAATTTCAATTAATAAAATATCCCACCATATCTGTCAGAGGTTTAAATGAAAATTATTAATACTATACTGTTTGCTATTAAGAAATCAGCACATTATTAATATGATTTAATTATGTTTGGATCGTTGTTGGCAATTCGTTGAGTCGTTTCTGAAAGACTCATTGCGTCCTGGTGGTGTTAGCCTTGGCTGCTAAAAACAGATCGCTACAACCCAAGTGCAGCCGACACGCACGCAGTTTAATCTCTCATCCCATCCACTCCGAAGCTGGACCCAAATCTGCGCTGCGCGGTGGGGCCGCTAGAAGTGGCCCCCATTGCCAGTCGCCGCTTTCAGCAAGCAGTTTAGCCGTGGAACTCTGCCGTGCAGTGCAGTCGTGCAGATATGAGAAACTTCCGTATTCCGGAGTGGGATAAGAGCTGAGAGCAGCAGAGAGTCGATCAAAGGATGCCTTTGGAGAATATTTGTAATTAAGGAGTCGCCGACTGCATGTGTACACTGGCGTATAGAGCCTGGCGACCTGGGTGTATATGCTCACTCGCGGAGGGGAGGTGACTAGACGGGCAGACACAACGCCGTTTCGAATTGATTATTTTTTCCCCTCAACCTTTCACTCTGTGTACGTTTGGAAGGCTCTTGAAATACAAAGGAAAATACCTTTAATGTTATGCTTTGGAAAACAAGGACAAAACGGAACATGTTGTTGCTAGAGTGGGGGCAGCTGCATGGCTGCGCTCTGTAGACAGAGCGCGCCTGGGTGAATTCAGTGATGCGGCGGGGTGAAAGTTCATTGAGGGACATGTGGATTTTAATGTAAAAAGATTGATCTTTGGACTACATATCGATAATCGGTAATTAATGTGCGAATCACTCCTGTACTGTTGACTGCCTTCTCTGTATGAACCATTATGAATTAGTTATACACAATCTTTCAAAGACCTACCAACGTTGATCCCGATGTTGTGTATGGTACTGACAATATTTCAAAATATCACAATATACAATATTATTGTTATATTGCCCAATATTCTATGGTAGTCCAGACCACGTCAGATTGCAGTCTGCTGAATCATTGGGCAAGTAACAATGTGACAATGTATTTTCATCTGCAGAGTGTGTAAGTGACGGGCCTCAACACCCCACGGTCACCGTGACACCCATATGGAGTTTGTGGAGACAGCAGGAGAGAGCCGGGCAGAATTCACAGTATGGACTATCTGCTGAACTAAGAGAACCATCTGTCTACACCTGGTCTGACATTAAATATTTAGGTTCAATTCTGACCAGTAAAAATACCACTGGTGGCACTGTATTGTAGATTAAATACAAGTGTAGTGTAGATCAATACAAACATTCTAATTAAGAATTTAGTTAGAGTTGGACAAAGAAAAAGACATATATAGAATTTGTCACTACATTATTTGGTAAAGTTGGAAACAGGAATAGTGTTAAGTAATATGTCCTTGAGACCTTTCCAAAACCTTTTGACTAATTTATTCAAATTTTGACTTCTTTATTCTCAAACATGTATATAAAAGAACATATGCAATCCTTGTACAAGAAAAATAAATTATAATGAGTTAAATGAACACAAAACACAAAAAAGGGATAAAACAAACAGTACATAATTTCTAAAAAAGGAGTAGGAAGAGGTAACTTTTAAGAAATCCTACAACAGTCCTCAGTTTTACATGAGGTAATACAATTATACTATCACTTGTACAATCAACAATACTATTAACTAACTTCATTTCAATATGTCAATCAACACTATAATATTGGCATTTACCTATTATTATACAATATTACATTGTTTCATTTCTATCGATCTAATCGATTCCACGACAGCTGGGTGCGCTTTGAGGCTAAGCCACAGGCACAAGAGCTGGATGAAGCGATCCAACTGACTGCGCCACAGAGCCAGGACGAGTGCATCTTGGGGAGGGAGAAAAAGGATAAATAAGTATAAACCTGTGAGCGGAGGCGTTTTAAATTGTGATTGCTCATTTACTACTCTTCCTATTTATCCGCAATCCGATCTTCTTCCCTGGGTTGATAACAGTGAGTTGCAAAACAACGCCACCTATCTTTCACCTTCGGACACTAAATGTGAAAAGGTGCGCAGCTTTGAAAACGGTGGGAACGCACACAAAATCGGTTAAAAATGCAATTGATGTTGCACCTTAACTGACTGGTGCTGACCCTGGTGCGAATCTGTAGATGTGAATGCCACCTAAGTGAGTTAATAATTCAATATCATTTAAGAAATCACAATGTCTGCAGGAAAACACCCAAGTAACTCAGAAAAGCCCTATGTCTGCAATGAGTGTGGAAGTAGGTTCACCGCCAAGCAACACCTTACTGTACATGAAAGAATCCACACAGGGGAGAAACCCTACTCATGTATTGAGTGTGGAAGTAGGTTCAGCACAAAGAATAGCCTTACCAGACACAAAACAATCCACACAGGGGCGAAACCCTACTCGTGTATTGTGTGTGGAAGTAGTTTCAGCACAGCGAGTAATCTTGCCACTCACAAAAGAATCCACACAGGGGATAAACCCCATTCATGTAGTGAGTGTGGAAGCAGCTTCACCACAGCGAGTAATCTTACCGCACACAAAAGAATCCACACAGGGGAGAAACCCTATACGTGTATTGAGTGTGGAGCTAGCTTCAGTCAAAGTGGTAGCCTTACCTTACACAAAAGACTACACACAGGCGAGAAACCCTATTCATGTAGTGAATGTGGAAGTAGCTTCAGCCAGAGCAGCCGCTTGATAAAACACAAAAGAAAACACTCAGGGGAGAAACCCTATTCATGCCTTCAGTGTGGAGCTAGCTTCAGCGAAAGTTATAGCCTTACCATACACCAAAGAAAGCACACAGGCGAGGAACTAGGGAAACCCTATTCATGTAGTGAGTGTGGAAGAAGCTTCACCACAAAGACTAAGCTTACTGCACACAACAGAATCCACACAGGGGAGAAACCCTATAAATGTTTTGAGTGTGGAACTAGCTTCAGCGAAAAGAGGTACCTTATCGCACACACAAAAATACACACAGGGGAGAAACGCTATTCATGTATGTATTGTAGTGCTGGTTTCAATGGCAAGGCTCACCTTACCAAACACAGCAGAATACACACAGGGGAGTGATGTTTGGTGCTATGGGACTAAAGAGCCTGAACAGCTAAAAAGATAATTTGGCTAGCTCCACTTATTGCAGATTACTCATCAGTCTACTCTTCTGTGCTGCCTTATGGCATATTGGAATATGTAACTTGAACAGCTACATTGAACCAACTTTAGCCAGAAGTTTGACTTTACAATACACAAAATAATACACACAGGGGAGAAACCAAAACATGCAAGTACACCCCTAACTTTTCTGCAATGTTTCAAATATATCTTTTCATGGGACAACACTGAGGAAATGACACTTTGATACCATGTTAAGTAGTCACTGTAGAGCTTGGATAAGAATGTACATTCATTGTTACTTCAAAGTAACTCAAGATACAACAATGATTGTGTAAAATGCTGGCAACAAAAGTGAGTACACCCCAGCTGAAAATTAAAAAATGAAGCCAAATGTCAATATTTTGTGTGGCCACCATTATTTTCCAGCACTACTGTAACCCTTTTAGGCATGGAGTTCACCAGGGCTTCACAGGTCGCCGCTGGAATCCTATTCCATGATGACACCTTCCGTTTGAGGATGCCCCACAGATGTTCAGTGGGGTTTAGGTCTGGGGACTTACTTGGCCAGTCCTCAGCTTCTTTAGGAAGGCGGTGGTCATATTGGAGGTCTGTTTAAGGTGTGTCAACTTCTTTGGTCGACCATGGCGAAGCCTGTTTTGAATGGAACTTGTCCTCTTAAACTGCTGTATGGTCTTACCTTCTGTGCTACAGCTCAGTTTCAGGGTGCCTGCAATGTTCCTAGCCATGTTCTTTGCCATGAGGTGCCATGTTGAACTTCCTGTGACCAGTATGAGAATGAAAATACCAAATTTAATACACCTGCTCCCCAATCACACCTGTCACCTCATTACACTAACTAGTCGTGTTACTCAGGGAAGAGAAATGCCTAATTGGTCCCAATTTTGGCTTAATTTTTAGAATTTCATTTGGGGTGTGTTTCTAGCATTTTACACATTCATTGTTGTATTTTGTAAGATATTGAAAGACGCCCTACCCTGGATTGCCAGTGCTGCGGTAACTTCATTGCGATCTTTATTCGGGTAATAATAATTGACAAATTATAAGCATCAGGATAAAAAAAAGTATGATGGATTTTAATGTCTGAGTCTGTGATTATGTTTACGTTGGGTGACAAGTGTTTTACAGCCGTAGAGTGAATAAAGTAGTCTCCTCTGTCGCAGATAAGCCTGATCTCAGTAACCAGACTTCCTAAACCTGCTCCCGAGCAGGTTAGCTTTGGCGCACCTGTTGCCACGGTGATAGAGCGGAGTTTGGCGTTAGCTTCGTTGTTGGAATCCGATTGTGGAGCCAAAGCCTGGATTAAGCCCGAATTGGAGCTAAGCTCCTTTGATGGAAAAGTGGCACCAGAAAAGTCCTTCCGTTCACATTTTGGTCTGGACCAAAAAAGCCCTGGTTTAATGCGGTCACTATTCACACTGTTTTTCTTCAAGAGAACGAAATTCTGTCAACACTTAACAATACACAGTAAATACCTGCTCACAAAGCAGTGTTTCTCGTTATTACTACATTACTATCGTGACACTATAATTGAAAATCCTGTTGCAATCCTGTTGTACCACCTGACGACCCTAGAGGGCGATGATGCACCGTAAATGGAGGTTTTCACTCAGTCGACAGACATGCGATATTCTTTTCATACAGAAAAATACAACAGACATCAACTTTTGTAACTCAAAAGTGACCATGGAATTGTTTTATTTTGGTTGAATATGCAACAATAATACTAAACTGTTTAAAATGAAATATGCAGTGAGTATTTTAGTCTCCTCGATGTTCCATGTTGAGCTGTGGCTCATAAATTGCCTTCCGATTGTGTCTACGTGCAAAAGGGCGGTTGTGGGTTTTATTCTCACATCCACTGATCCGCACCAGGGTGCGCTTGGAAGGAGACCACGTCTCTGAAGCGAACTCTGTTTGGGTGGTTACTGGTTAGTCTCCACCAGAATTTGTTTGTATTCACACCAACCGGAAAAAAAGTCCACGCTATGGACTCTTTTGCTTTGGTCCGAACCAAACATGGTAGGTGTGAATGCACCCTACAAAAGCAGTGCACCCTCGTGATCTTTTGGACCATCGTCACACTGCTCACCTATGCTCATAGATTCGTTCTTGTTGGTGTTAATTGAAAGACCCATCATTTTTGAAACGTGATGATAAGCCATTAGCAGCACTTCCTCTACAAGCAATGCTATTGATAATGCTATAATATCATCTGCTTATTGGGCCTCCCTTACGAACTCGAACGAAAACAAACTTTGATGCTGTATACAGCATCACTGCAGCCTAGATTCCAAACAATGTGGGTGCAAGCTTACATCCCTGCTTCACACCATTGTTATAATCAATGGGTCTGGATAGTCTCTGGCGTGGATTGATGAATAGAGCATCTTGACAATGCAAACGCAACAAACTTCAGTCAGGGCTACATTTTACTGAATTGTTCCTTGGGCCAATACCCACCTATGGTAGAAATGCCATGGAAATCCATCCATGACTGATTCATTTTGTGAAGAATTCCTGGATCCTCTAAATTCATCGGGCAAATACCAAACTCTGGTAATGTGAATAAGGGAGGGAAAAGATGCTCAACTTTATATAGTCCAATTCCACTAGGCATAAAAGCCTTAATCTTTAAATGCATTTTGTAAGAAAGATACACTTGAAGGGTTAATTACTTTGTTTTGTTCTTTAGATGAAATATCTAAGCAGAGTCACTGTATATTTGTACTTAGCCACTTTCCATCTAAGAGAAGACAGATGAAGGACAACAATGCATGACGTGTTCGTGTCGTGTTCTCCCCTGCGAACACGATCGGCCGAACCCATCCACTTTTTCCTCAAACGTTTGAGATTTCTCGCTATTCACCTGAGAAGCCTCTATCCACAGGCGTATCTTGGCGGACGCAAATGCGGAAATCGATGAGCGTGTTTAATATTTAATTCCAATCGCTGTCTGTGTTGGATCAGTGTCCCTCAACGGGGACCAGAGCTCAAGGGCATACGCTCTCCTTCACATATACACACACACACACCTCCTAACATCTCCACAAAACAGACTGTTATGCATAGCCGATGGAGAGAAGAACTCAAAGACAGTGATGGAAGGCAATGTGATGTATGTGAGGAAGGTGAAAACTGATGAGGTGGGTTGAGAAGAGAGACACTACTGAATGTGCCATTTATCCATTGAGGCAGTACCTAAACAATGGAACAGACCAAAACAGACCCAGATTTAGCCAGATACTCATTACGAACACCCACAGAAGTCATCTGTATTTAATATTCACAACTGTAACTCCAAATCATTCCATAAAATATGAAACGTGTCTGAGTCGATCTTACAACTCAGAGACATAGTTTATCGAATAATTTGGTTCTCAGTCATTGCATATTAAGATCAGATGACTTCTACATCTATTTAATGTGTATCTGGCTAAATCTGGGTCAGTTTCAGTCTCGGTCCTCCGTTCAGGTGTTTAGGTACTGCCCTCCGCAATGTTTTGGAAGAGCTTTCATGGTATAAAGCGATTCCACCCTTTCACTTTTGTTGTCAGCTGTTTAGACATCAAACGGCTGTCTATTCAATTATTGAGTAAATTGACAGTGAATGTATAATGTCATTCAAAGCGCACTGATTACATTTTAGCAAAGTCTGATTACTTGAGTGGTGTCCCTTAACTTTAGTCGTTTGGTCAACTTGTGCTTTTTTTTCTTCAGCCTTTTCTTTTTGCTTGCTTGTTGAGAAACTGTTTTTACTAGCTGACTGGCTAAATGTCATGTGTAACTATGTAGTGTGCTGGTGTATGACACCCTGGCTGGTGTATGACATTCCTGGTAGCGACAGGGGCGCTACCAGGAATTCTGGGCCCCAAGAACCCTGTGCAGCTGCTGTAACCTCCTGCCCGGGGGCATAATGCATATGATATTTTTGCAAAGGTATTCATCATAAGAGTAACAATAGTCTTTGAACATGAATAAACATATAAACACACCTTCTCTGTATCTGTATCATGTTGATTGAATAAATTGTTATTGTATCCCTAAACGTGGAGCATCGGGGTAATTCACAAAATTGTTACTATCATAATACGTGATTTTAAATTGTCAGTACAATTAATTGAGTAATATCTTAGAAATAACACTAAAATGTCAACCTGCCCAAACATCCAATACAGGCTACACAAGATGAAGAAAGATGGTCACATATCCCCTTCAATACCAACTGCTACTATGCAGGGTTGGGAAGGGGTTAATTGGCTGAGTCAATTAAGCCGTACCCGTCGCTAATGCGGCGTGCATTCAAAACGGCCCGTAACAAGGCGGCTGTCGACAGCCAGGTAAAATATAGCAACCACGCTAATCCTGTTTGTGCACTCATGTCATCATGTGTCGTGTGCCATGTAACAATGAATAACATTGTGTGTCATGTCATGTTGCAATGATCAATGGCTCTGTACTGTCTGTTTTTAAATACATTTCATACATTCATACTTTTAAATTCTTTTTAGAACTTACTTAAATCAAATAATATCTAAGGCATGATTTTATGCTGCAGCAATTCAAATCATAAAATTGCCTAATCCACTCTGAAATAAGTAACGTCATTGCTAAAACCTTGGAAAAGATTGTAAAAAAACAGTGTTTGGGGAAATCATATCATGAAAGAACAGCTTTATCTGTTACTATTTAGAGATGTTGCTTTTCAATACTTATCATTTTGCTACTATCTACTTATTTCTATATTTAGAAACAGATTCATGTTTTATTTATGGTGAAACTGATTATGAAGTGTTGATGACTCTACCCACTCATCAGCTAGTCTGGTGTGCCTCTCAATCAGCCAGTCATCAGACGACAGCTCACAAACCAGACTCGAGTAGCAAACAGCTCGCCTATCGCTTAGATCCTTGTCGGTGATGGGGGGATTTAGAATCGGCCAACCTCCCTTTGATACGCTCCTGCTCTGGACTGTAGCAATTAGGGGAGGGTGGTGATTTAATATACATTTTCCAGATAAAATAGACACCACGTCAGTTAATCTAATGGAAGCAAAGGGGCCCCTTGTTAAAATAACTTACCTGTGGCGCGAAGTAGGTTATGTTTTTGGTCACGTTTGTCTGTCCCCAAGATAACTGAAAAAGTTGTACATGGATCTGGATGAAATTTTGTAAAGTTGTTGGAAATAACACACGGAACAATTGATTACATTTTGGTGCATTCCTGTAGCCGATAAGTAACATAGTCATACTTATTCACCAATTTACCGATAGATCGCTGGGCGCTTACCACGGTCACGTGACCAGACTTCCGGGTCGCTGGGTAGTGTAGTTGGCTTTTGCTGAGCATCTTTGCCGGTGGCGTCAATCCCAATTACGCTACTGTACAAGCACTTGCATTGATAATGGAATGCCACACGTACTGCAAGCACTAAAAGTCCTTTTTTTGTACCTCTACATCACTGGTTTGCAAACTCTGAGTGCTTCTACCTTTGAATAAAATCCAAATTAAGAATTGGAAAAAAATGTGTTTTCTTTTGTTTTGAGATTGCACTTCCGGTACCATTCTTTTGGCTGTGTCTTCAACCATTTTCCAACAAGTCTAATCGGCGGGAGCACACACCTACCGCGTTATTTTTAAAAGAATCGTGGGTGCGTTGTGCTATTCCACACCCAAATGCTCTTGTGCAGATCAACACCCCACAAACGCAAGATTGAATAATCTGTGCAACCAGTTCCATTTATCCATTCAAGTTGGAATTACAAGTGAAGCAGCCATCCCATTGGTCCGGAAGAATATGTGACCACATCGGTGAGTAACTTCAAGTCGGATTTTGCCTGTATTTCATCAATACTTATATAAAATGGTGAGAGAAGCGGGGTGGATGATTAATTTGTAATTTGTCACAGAGCAAGCTGTAGTAAGCAGATTTTGAAACGTGCGCTTTGTATGACAAATTCATCCACTTTCGTCCACTATGATCACTTTACACAGGGTATACAGACATAGGAAATGTGTTACACCGGGCAGGACAAATGTCGGCTCCCTGTATTTTGCGGGAAAACTCGTCTATATGTCCATATAAACACAGTCATTCAATCCACATCCTCAGTATGACCAAGGCTCGCGCTCTCTCCCTCTCTGCCATAATACCTCCGTCTCGTCATCCACCCTGCTTCATCCCTTCTCTCCTGCAAGATTAGCCTGCCCTTTCAAAATGTGAGCATCTCGATCAACCGTGAGCAACGTTCACACTCTGGATGTGAGTGCTATATCACGCATACTTCAAGTAAAATGTCATTTCCATAGGTGGGCCTATAGATTGACTTCGCCAGGCTGGTTGATTCTACTTGTAATCATCGCTGTGAGTGAGTAGCAAACGGGTACAAAACACTTTTCTGTCAATATTTTCTCTAATCCAATTCAACAGATTTTCGTATAGCAACAAATTGCAACTGAAATTGCCTGGAGGAAAATTACAGAGAGAATGTAGCTACCCTTCCAATTTATCCAGACTTTTTGGCCCCTACCATGCTCTTGGGGCCAGTGCAACACCAATGCAACAGAACGGTTGCATTGGTGTGCACTGCCCATTTTTCTTTGCCTAGTGCCAGTGGCGTAACTCAAACTCTGGGTGCCCCCTCTGCAAGATTTTCTAAAATACAACTATAAACCTGTTGGTCCAAAATTCAAGAACTAGCACAAAAAGCATTTATTGATAAACATTTAGATATAAAAAGTTTTTCTCTGCCTCACATTCTTCAATGCAAAATCCTTTGCAACAGACTTTAAATCCAATTTACGTGCAATTCAATTTTCAATACTAAAGATGCTTAGTGCAGGTCTTGTAACATTGCGTTTCTCAAATATGTCTTGATTAAATAGACATATTTAACGGCGAAACGACTACTCACTCACTTATCAAACTACCATTGAGATGCATTACCCACATAAAGGTTTGTAAAGTATTTGAACTTCAGTCGCTCCACGATCAGCCGACGTCACGTGACATCCGCAATTCTAAGAACAATAAGCATATTTAAAGTATATATATTTTTTATATTATACTTTTTTGGTTATGTAACATTGTTCCATGTTGTATTGTAAGAAGTTCACAACACCACAGCAAAAAAAAGCCCCTTTCAGAAGCGCCCCCACATTTCAGTGTGGGCCATTTCCTATATATCTGCACAACCTTATCGTCAATGCATAAAATCTATTAAAAAACTGGCAGACAGACGGGAGTACAATTTCAGGGTTGACAGTATAGCAGTGTTAGCTTGAAGAAATACTGTCAATAATCAAATTCAGAGACTCATCCGTACCCTGAGTGACAGATGCTACTACAAGTCATGCATAGCTTTCATGATCTCATCAAAACTAGGTACCCCTTAACGGCAGTGGCGTTTATGATGTCACAATTACTGATTAATATGCTATCCGTGAGGTTGTGTTGAGACAGTGTTACCCCTACTGTAATTTACTTCAAAAATACTGCTTGCCATGTTTCACCCACTAACAAACCTTTCGATGCAGATTCATATTTATATAACCAGAGTTCTTTTAGATCAGCTTTTGATCATTGGCATTATTGTTTTGAGTGATGTCTGCTTAAACATATGTGCTAATCGGAGATGGCAAGTAACGAAGCACAAATACTCAAGTACTATACTTGAGTACATTTTTCAAGTAACTAGTACTTTTAGCAGCATTTATTTTGACTTTTTACTTGTACTCAGTACATTTTAAAAACAAATATCAGTACTTTCTACTCCCTACTTTCCGAAAACAACCTCGTTAATTTTCATAGACTATATACATATACCCAACTTTGTTTGCCCAACGACACTGATCTACAAGAACTATTAACATTAGGTAATGCAACCTAATGTAAACACCATTGCATAGATGACAATTTGTACAATAGGGATGTTTATGTATAACACTACAAGGAATGAATATTTCCTGAGTTAGTGGCTCATTTTTTAGGACCTTTTACTTTGGAAATTACTTTTGAGTATTTTTAGAGGTTGTAATTTTTACTTCCAAAACTACTTTTGAGTATATTTCAAGGCCTGTACTTTTTATGTTGACTTAAGTAGATATTTGGATCAGTTCTTTGTAACGTTACTCAAGTAGTTTTTGCGCAAATGTATCTTACTTTTATTCAAGTAAGAAATATGGGTTCTTTTGCCATCTCTGGTATTAATTAACGTGCATAGAGTCTTAGAAGCAGGCACTGAATGAGCACCACTTTGCCAGATTGAATGCGAGAGAGAGAGAGAGAGAGAAAAAGCGAATGACCAGAGAAACAGAGAAGGCGAATGTGAAAGGAAGAACTTGAGGAGAAAATCGAGCCGGGTGGGCCAAGAAAGCGATATTTATCCTCATTAAACATCATTAATTTGCGTCTGTATGCACGCCGCACAACACAGCCACTCTCTCTCTCTGGGTGTTCCGTAAAAGGCATACTTTTCCGGGACGTGGCAGTTTCTCGCGTCCTAACACACATATCCCTTGTCAGGATGAGGAATGGCCAGTGATTTTCACCCTCCGAGGTAGATTACAATAGTCACTTAGGATAATGAGCCCCTCTGAGGAATTGCAATTAATCCACTTTTGATTTGTTAACGGCAAAACGCGTGAGTGCAAGGTTATCACTGTGAGGCTGAGTCGACTCTTTTCACGCGTATACGCACAGTCGCAGGCTCGCACAGAAGCGCACCCGCACACACTCCCGACCGAGCCTACCCTGCGTTGTCTATGAAATGTTTAGAGCGGGTGTGGCGAATTAGGAGGGTATCAATTTAATGGAATCATCCTTCATTACCCCAAGCTGCTTTCTGTCCCTGACTCCCGGTCACCCCCTGCACACCCATGGCCCCGCCCTTCCCTCCTCGCTCTCATGGCGCCGCCTCCCGCCTCCGGTACCACTGCTAATAGACACGATGGTAACACAATCCACTTAATGACTTTAATTTGTTTACATCTTTTTGGCATCGTACTTAGTCATGCATAGACGTAATCTCATGCTCTGCTGTGGACGCACTGTCCCTTAGGGTACGTGTGTGTGCGTTTGATGCATGTGCGTAGGTAGGTATGCGCACAGTATGTGTGGTGGAAGGGCGGTAGGGGGGGTGTACATATGTGGGTGTGCGTGTGTGTGTATGCTTTTGTGTATATGGACATAACAGCCAGCCCCATGCATAGTCTTGTTGCTGTGGCTTGGATCACAGCACATGCAGCGCCATGAGATCGCTAGCCTTCACCGTGATATACTGCACGTCCGCTAGTTCCTGCTCTCTCATCTGGTGTGGTGGGAGAGCTGCCAACAAGAGCAGCAACTTTCTGAAAGACTTTCACTTTACAACCATTTCCACTTTGGGATGAATCCAACCCACAGCTGTCCAAGTGTCAGCCAAACATGTCAGATGCCTATTTATCACAATCACTTTTGGACCATTGAATGAAAACCATTTTCAACTTCCCTCTAATAAATAATGTCAAACTTTGTTTTAAAATATCGCCACTACTGTTATAGGTTTCTATGGATATCTGGCTCATGCGTGTCTATCAACTGCAGGATAACAAATTAGCGACCAGAGAACTGGCCAATCAGAGACCAGTTATGGGGAGCGCTGGGGGTTCAGTATGTGAAACTGTGGAGTAAAGACAGTGTAGTCTCGGGGTGCATACTAGGTTGATTGCGATCGCTCACTCAATCCCTTAGACATTATGGGTCGATCCCCAGCGACTCAGGACTTTTCTTTAGTTTTAATTGTTGCCTATAACCCACACACTCATGTGATTGGCATACAGGGGAGCTCCTTATGAGTCAATTACAGCGACCTTAGGTCAACGCACATGTGCAAAAATAGGTCAGCGGACAGGTACGTGTCTCCGTATGTCATTTGGGATAAGCCCTCACTCACACAGGTTTTTCACTTATTAAACTAAAATAAAGAATCACCGCTCGTGAAAGAACGAGGCAGAAAAAGAGCAAAACATAGCATTTTCACCTGGAATGGGAAAGTGCCTTTTTTTCACCATGTCATATCATCCGCCAGGCGGCTGTTGCGTTGCCGAAGAAGTGAAATTTCGAGCAGGATTTTCAGAGTCTGCATTGCAATCTAAGAATGAGATCTATGTATGTAAATCAATATGCCGTTGCAGTCTGCCAACATGGGGGGTGGGGGGGTACGTTCTGAAATAAAGTAAACAATCCGCGTATTTTGTTAGGGTTAGGTTAGGGATAAGGGTTTTGTACGGACCCTAACAAAATAAGCGGATCGTTTTTTTGAATTTGCACTTTACATCACAGCAAATGACATGGCAAAAATTCACACTTTTCACACTTAACATTTTGAACGTTTGTGCACCATTTGGGGTACGCCACAGTTCATTTTGCTACCTTTGACTTATATAGCAGTATAGACTCAAACAAAGTAAGTGCTGAATTTTATTCAAAGGATGAAGAGCGCATACTGCCGCTGGCTATGCCAGCCTGATCACAGCATTAAATTCAGCCTCGCGGCCTAATGATGCCCCTTACCAGCAGGATGGAAGCACCAGCAGAGTCATCTCAACTGATGTATTGGTCTCTGACCTGCCATTAGAGCTGTGTGTGAGAGACACAGAGTTGCTAAGGAGTCTATAAGAGAGGAATTTACCTTCTTGATGACAACGCTGATTGAGATAACCAGTGATCGGCGTTGTCAGGAACGTGTTGCTAATTAACGCGTTACTCAAACCTTAGTAAGGTTTCAAGTAATGAGTAACCGAACATGTTACTTCTTAGAAAAAAGTAGTTAGATTAAAGTTACTTACCTTTAAAGTACCACGTTACTTCTCCGAAGGATAGAAAACCCTATATCTGCTGCTCACAACAAGTCCGTCAGCAGCGCAGGGTTTGTACCCTATGTTCTGAAATACCAATGTACATATACACAGGATCATGTCTGTAGACTGAAGGTACACCGATCACCGGTCTTCTGACCCTTTCACGCGGTGCACAAAGCCGAATGCCAGCCGCAGCGGACGCCGGTCTCCCACCCACCCAGACACAACGCGTGCTACGTGGCGGGTGGCTTTTAACCCAGAGCAAACGCATGCTTTGTGAACCTAACCCCTAACCCAGAGCGAGATGTCGGCGACTTACTGGTGAGCTGTTGCTCCTGCTGCTGCAGTGGTGGAAGACCAGTTGGCGATGTGCGGTGGCTGTTGTGGGATGTTCGACTTTGTGAAGCTTCTGTCTTTAGAAACTTCGGTCTACAGCGCGTACCCCATTCACACAAGACTTGACATTGGCCTGCATTATCAATACAGCCTTTAGGTCTCGCCGCTGAGCAATATCACAAATGCATGCATGTGTAATTCGAACAGTGTTCACCCCAGCCGCCATTTTCCCCCAGGAACACTAAGGACTTTCCATTACATGTCACGCAATGGCAAGTAGCGCCGCGGTGCGTACCCCTAAACACCTAACTATAAACTGCTTATCACAGTGAACAAACAGAAAAGGTGTTTTTAGCATCAACCCGCACACAGAATAGCATTTCAGCATGGGATTACTTACTTGGCCGTGATTACAATCAGCATTATTTGGAAATATAGGCAAGTAACGCGACTATGTGATATTGCCAGCAACCCTGCGCAGGTCAGGATGTGCTTTATTGAACATTTCTTACTTCTCAAACATCGGTACATTACAACGTGTGGTTTACATTATGATTCATGCCGCACCAAGATCACAGCGACAAGCACACAAAATATTCTCACATCTCTGTGCCGTCACAGTCGTATTGAATTGAATCGGACTTCCTATAACGCCAAACGCCTGCCCAGTTGAACACGTATCTGTGGCGACCTTAAACACCTAAATAAAAGCCACACTGGCACATCGCAGTAAACAAAAAATAATTTGGAATGTCATTTTTGAAGCAACAAATTAAACAATTAAATAAAAATTGGGACAAATTATGTGCGGTTTGTGTGTGTGTGTGTGTAGAACAATCCTTAAAAAATCGACAATGTGAGGAGAACTCACAACAACAATGTAGACACGGCGCCACTGTAGACACGGCGCCATTAACATGAATAGGGGCACGTTCTCTGTTTGTTTCCTCTTTGAGTTTTGGCTGAACAAAACTCAATTAAATGAAATTCAGATATCCACTGCAGTAAACACAATGAAGCGACATACACACTAGGAATCTCCAACAAAATGAGAAGTGTTTCAAACATTTCACAACCAGCTACTTCTTTTTTTTTCATGTCTCCATCATGGACATCCACTTACCCGCTCCGTTGACTGAGATTCAAAATAATAGCAGAGCCGTGCTCTTCCCCCCCCCAGCCCTCCCCCACTAAGTGTCAGCTTCATTCTCAGTCTCTTGCGGGTGGCTCCCCCGAATGCATCTATGCGTAAACGGGGGCCATTCCGTATGAAAACAGGTGCCGTTACAATGGTGATGTGCCCGCGGCACCTTGAATGCACCGCTGGGTAGCTGCCGCGGAGCGCTCATTCAGAAACATAAATCACGCTTGCGCTCGCCGCTGAGCAAGACGAGAGGAGCCGGCCGAGGTGAGCACTCGGGAGAGATGGATGTCTGCAGTTTTGTGATGTCCAATAAGCACCATCTGGCTGTGGTTATTATTATTTCTATGGAAAGGTTAATGGAATCACACAAGATCGATGGCCACAACTTGGGGAAAAAGTACTTTACCATCTTCGGCCCGGATGTGGCTGGAGAGCAGAGGGGGTTGCAACTCCATGCAGTGGAAAAATGCCGACGGAGGCTATCAGATGGCTTTAACTCATTGCTTGCCAAGAGTGAGTTTCAAAATGGGCAGTTAGATCACATGAGATTAAACGTTAATGCCCCAAACAGGAAATTCTTCATTTAAACTAGGGCTGTAACAAACTATTTTGTTTAATTGTATTATATTTTTATTATGTATTTTTTGCAGACTATTCAGACCATTTTCAGCTTTATTCAGGATTAGCCAAAAAGGGGTGAAGAGTGGGGAGGAACTGTCGGTGAGGGAGAGCAAACTCATGACTCACAAATGTGTGCTTTGTAATACACTGCCTTTGTAACAAACGGAGCTAGTGCGGTGCACATAACTAACAATTATTTTGTTGGGGCTGGCTCTGTGGCGCAGTTGGTTAGACCACTTCATCCAGTTCCATATACACTTGTGCTCGTGGCTTAGTCTCACAGCGCATGCAGCTGAGGTCCATTAACGTCTCCGGCATAAGTATGCTGCAGGTCTACTTCCCCGGTCTAATAACCTAAAAATAACCTAAAAAGCAAACCAAAACAATAATTTTGTCTGAATCGATTAATCAGATATGAAGACAATGAAACAATCAATCTGTTAATTTCCCTTTAAAATCAGAACAATTATTAACGATACTAATATTGCAAACATTGATGTCTCACTATCTCCATTTATTGCACTCTAAGATTTCCACTTTAGAATTATTGTGGAAGAGCCTACTTCTTCATGCTAGTTCATTCCTGTCACGGTTAAGCAGACATTGCCTTCACTGCATTTCTCAAAGCTATAGCTAGAGGGCACTCCTGCCGTGCTAAGGCGCTTTGCACCGCCTATATCACAGGCGAGTTAGTTGTAATGCTAAACTGCCTAGCAGCCTTGTAGCTCTATATAAAGTCCAGATCGCCTTCACTTCGGCGACATATTCAATCCATCTTTAGCGCTACCATATTGTACTCCAGAATCAGCATGTTAGCTGATTCCTATTTTTCCGATGGACAATTGCAGCTAAATATCTGTAATTTCTAGAATTATATTGTACGTTAATGCGTCTGTCAACCAACACACACACCGTTTTTCAATTCCATTTATATCCCTCTAGACTTGGTTAGTTCTCCAGAATTAAGTGGAACACTAAGAAATGATTTGAATCTGGTTTATAGCTGTTCTTTTGTCCAGTATGCATTGACGCTCAAACCTTTTACCATTCTTATGAGATTAGTTGGATCGAAGCATTCTACTCTCAAGAAATGGTTTTGTAGCGATCTAAATTGTGAGTTTTGCTTTGTTGTACGTTTCATTTTACACAATATTATTTCCAATCCTTAACAATTATAATAAGGTGCATTCTAGCTGTTACATGGACCACAGGGTCCTATTTTATTATGCTGGCTTGAATATGTGCCGCACCAGTACACCAAGCTCGCACCATTCATTCACATATACTTTTATAATATGTTGGTGGTGATAACTATACAACCTTCACCATATTGTTTCTTCACCCAACTTCAGTTATTGTCGTTATTATATTGGTGGCTTAGCCATGACACGGGGAATGGAGACTGACATTGGGAGAAACAAATTGAACTTGTTGAAGCGGGAACAGACCACAGAAAAAAACAATGAATTGCTGCTGATTAATCGATTATCCAATTCAATAATCATTTATTATCGCTTGATGAATTCTAACTAATTGGAGCACACAGTGCTGCATACCTCCGATAAAACATCAGTGACAGAAACAACAAAGTTAGTAGACATTACAATCCAAGAAATAAAAAAGCCAAGCTCGTTGTTGTCAATCGTCAATCATTTCTCGAATAGAAAAAGTTGTAAGTGCACTTTTTTTGCCAGCCACCCATATGGGCACTTCTCCCTCCATGTCTCACTGTAGGTAACAGTTTTCAAAATTCAAAGCTGCAAAAATATTTATTTTGGTCCCATCAAAATGAAACTGAAACATCTAAATATATGATCGTCATTTTTGTCAGAATCGGATCCTGGCAAACACAAGGCACCGTACACAACAGTTATAGCTATCAGTACAAACTTCGGGATTCAAACAAACGTCAACTTTTTTGTTAAGGAAAAAGGTACAGCTTCAACCATGAAATTTATAAAGAAACATAACTGTCCTCTCACTCACCCTGCCATTGTGCGTGCCTGCGGTGGGGGAGAGGTGCTATAATTTCTGGGGATAGCATAATTTATGTGTAATATGGAAAACGTGACAATTCTGTTTTCAGATAAGATAAATCCAGGGAATCGTTCCTGCAGGTCGCATATCAAGTGACTCTCCTTTCCAAAAAAACTTGACGCACAATGCTCTTCTTGCAACATTCAGACTCGTGAAATGCAATTTAATTTCATTTCCAATATAGAATCAACCAGCTGGTTGTTCTAAAACCCTGCTTCCCACGGAGGGACCATTACGAGATTTTAGAAAATCTCACACAAATATATACTCACCATTGTCAAAAATGGAGATTCTATGAATTGTGAACTGTAGCATAATTAGCACTGTCACTATGGCAACATTATTTACTTTTAGATTAAACGTTTTCAAAACAATTGAACCTTGTAGAGTCACGCCTCCATTGTCCTGATTGGCTACAAGGTGCGACATCATCAGATGTCCCCTCCCATCGGCTATAAATCAGTGATACTTCCTGATGGGGTTGTTCGGCCATGCTTTCCTGCTTAGCTCATAGCTTAGCATAGTTAGCAGATACCCGGCTAATGTCCAGTATAGCTAAATAAATGAACCCTCTACACATATTCCCGTGTCAAGACTGGTCATTTCCTCTACGTGGACACCTTATCTGAGCTGCCATTACACACCCATATCCAAAAGAGAACTGGCCAATCAGAGACCAGTTATGGGGAGCTATGGAGTCCAGTATGGTTCACTCCTGTAGCTCATGCCAAGGTGTTTTGCCGCAGGACACGCTCTCTCTTCCTCGCTTTATCTCGCACATTGTCTTGCTCTCACTCGCCCTCTCTCTCTCTCACTCTTGCAATCTCTCCCTCTCTCACTTTTACTTACAAGGCAAATTGGAGCTATGAAGAGATCAGAATCTTAATTATAAAAAAAGGTTCCCAAAACAGTACGGAACTATTGTCTTATAGTTTCTACCAGAGGTAAGGGCATGATGACAATATGAATGTTACCTGCTACTGGGGCTGGACCCCTGGCACAGCGGTCTAAGCCAGCCCCATGCATAATTTTGTTGCAGCTTAGATCACAAGACACGCAGCGTCGTGATATCACTTCCCCTCACGTCATATACTGCACGTCCCCTTGTCCTCGTGCTTTCATCCCCCTTTCACACTAACGCTGTCAATAAAAAGAGAAAATGGACGAAAAAAACAACTTAAACATGTGTTACAATATTCACTGGTGCGTTTACTGTGTATTACTTATGTGTGTTGTGTACATTGCATGAGCGTATATTTATTTGTATTCATTTGAATTTTGAAAAGTTGCTCTAAAACTCGAACTCTGACACATC
>OMKY01208913.1:0-16977 GCA_900302395.1 Bregmaceros cantori
TCTCTCTCTCTCTCTCTCTCTCTCTCTCTCTCTCTCTCTCTCATCATAATACTCTATGATGTGTTTTTGTCTACCTAGTACTACCTGGTGTTGGCAACATTTTAAAATCGTATAGATAAGTTAAGCAGGTAGTCACTTTTTTCAACATGTCTATTTCGTATACCAGCCTTTCATTCAAAAAGGGTGTTGGTAACTTGCTGTGTGCTATTCCCTAACGATTTAATACATAGCGCAACCTGTTCAATTTGCTCATCTTTGCCGGACTTATGAGCAAATGCAGCCATCCCATTGGTCCAGAAGGATATGTGACCGGTAGGAAATGTGATCGGTAAGTGACTTCAACTCGTATTTGTCTGTATTTCATCAATATTCATGCCAAATGATGAGCGTAGCAGGGTTGATGATGGATAATTGATCACAGAGCAGGCTGTCGTAAGCAGATTTTGAAACGGTGTGCGTTCTGTGTGACAAATTCAGCCACTTCGGTCGACTTTACATAAGCAGCTATACTGACACCAGAAGTGTCTTTACAAAGGGCAGGGTAAAATGTCAGTGTTCTTTTTTCGGCGCATAAACAAAGGCATGCTCAGACAAATGTTGATCGCCGTTAAACAACTCCTCCTCGGCCTACCTACCTCGGCCCATCATGGCAGCGACCAGCGCAGGATCTCCAGCAACAGGCACAGCAACCCCCGAAACTACTGCTGCTATTCCACCATCGTCCACAAACTTCAAATTGCTCTGCCGGATGGATATTCATATTCTGCCTACCGCCACCGACTATCTTGTGATATCTTGATCCCGAAGGAATGAATGGGTTGTTAACTTCTGGCTCATCCGGAAGGCAAGTGCAGCAACAAAAAAGTTCCCCCTGGAACGTAACCCCGACCGGAAGGTTCCCCCTAGCGGGCACCAATGTCATCTTTAAAAATGACTCGAGACTCGACTCGTACCCTAAAGACTCGGACTCGACTTAGACTCGTGAGGTCGGGACTCATGTACATCTCTGGCATGTGTTCAAAACAAATATGTCTTGCACACATTTACATACACACACACACTTTCTCGACTCACTGCATGTTATTTCCATGTCTCTCCTCAACCATAAATGCCACCAGCAGTAACTCAGTGTTATCAAGCAACACTACATCGCTTCTGCATTGTATGTGTGTCTGTGTGCGTGCACACGGGTGTGTGTTTAGGCGCACGCACGAGCGCCCGCCCGCATCAGCAAATGCATATGCATCAAATCAATTTGAATAGATGCAAGTGGGTGTTTATGGGAGTCAGAGGGAGTGAGAGAGAGAGAGAGTGTGAGAGAGAGAGAGAACGGGAGGGAGAGAGACAGACTCATTAAAATAAATGGCATTAATCAAAGCAGGGGAACAATTAGTGATGGCTGAGTGGGCCAAGGCCGACGCCCCCTGCATGTGGTCGTGTCAGGTGCATTGGTAAACACAGGGACCTCGCCTCACCTCACAGACCTAGCACTACAATTAGTGTGGCCTGCGACCACTGCCTGTTTCCGCGTCTGTGTGTGTGTGTCTGTGGCTGTGTCCGAAATCACTCCCTTACCCCCATATAGTGCGCTATATGGGGCCCACGCCATTTTGAAGGGGTGTCCAAATTCTCCATGTACCCTATATAGTGCACTGAAAGTCTACCACAATGCACCGCAAAAAGTAGTGAGCATCGGATGTACCCTAGACGAAGCAATATAACCCATAATGCATTGCAAGGTGTTTTAAAAATGACCTAAACGTAAAAAAAAAAAATGGCGCGGCGGGAGTAAATAGCGACGAACCACGGCAAATAATTATAAATGTAAATACTTTTGACTTTTTGTGATGATTTTTGAATTTTATAATAATATTTTTCGTCATTTTTAACGGCGCCGACTCTAGTGTCCGAAATCTTGGCCATTGCTGTTGAGTGCACTATAAGTGAGTGCACTATATGGGGGATAGGGAGTAGGGGATGAGGACCGATTTCGGACACAGCCTGTGTCTGTGCGTGCATGACTGGATTATCACTGATTAAACTAGTGCTGACAGATATTGGATCAACTAACTACTTTTTTTACTTGTTGAGATATGAAGCAGTGCTTTGCACTGCTGCGTCACAGCTAGAAGGTCCTGGGTTCACAGTGGTTAATCGTCTCCTTGTTTGGCCCATCTTCCACTCAAACAAGTTTATATTTGTTGTTCCCAATGCCAGTCTCCATTCCCAGTGGCATGGCCCTACAATAAAGACAACACGTAAGCTTGGGTGAAAAACCAATGTTAGAATTTAGCACAAAAGAGTAGACTCTTCCTTGCTAATACTAAAACATGGACATGTTAGCAATGAGTGGAGATGGCAAACCAGAAAAAAGTTTACAAACTTTAAATAATAATTCACGCAAATTAAAATTTGTCCGATTTAAATTGAAAAAAATCACTGATTAATCGATAATCATCAGTAAAAATGGGTGATTAATCGATGATCAAAATAATCCTCACAGCTTTATCTCCCAGTGTCTGCAGGGGTTTCCTCCGGGCATTATGGTTTCCCCATACCACAAATCCCGGGGGTCAACTCCAGATTCTTGATTGTAAGCGCCATTTTCCTTTTTATCGACTGTCGGTGTGAAGGGGGACGAGAGAGTGGGGAAGCAGACCTGTAGCATACGGTGAGGGGAAGCAATCTCATGACAGCTGTGTGTGCTGTGATCCTGAGCCACATGCACAAGACTGTGCAGCGACCTAACCGACGTAAAGTACCTTTACATTTATGTTACGGGATGTTCCAAATATTCTTCCACTCATTGGGTTTTCAGTAGCTCCCCAATACTGGCATATCTCCCTCCACCATAGCGTGCCTTTCTCTTGTCTATTCAACAGCTGAGCTTACAGGGCGTCTGTACGCTCGTATGTGTGTGTGTTTCTGCGTGTCTGCATGCGCGTCGACATGCACGAGCACACGCATTTCTTTTTCAATTTAACAATGAGTCGAGGTGATTATCAATGTTTACCCCCCTCACTGCGAAGCAGTGAATGAACACAATTAATTTTGGTTCTGGATTAGTGCAAACTAGTTAAACGTTTGATTGTTTGAAATCAATTATCGTTTCATTCATTATTGCGTGTTTGCCAATGTTTCGGCACCTGGTTGTTTGACTGACAGCTTGTAGTGAAGTCTTCCTTTCTTTGTCTGCTGGCACGCTGAAGGGACTTTTTGCAAATCACCCTTATCTATATGCTAAAAAGTAATTATAACCATGCGCAGGTGGTTATAGGCGCCTTGCCGACGTCTGCATTGTCCTTTCGTTGCTAATCATGGGGTGGTGACCATTGTTTGGAGACGTGCACATAGCTGAATAGCATCCAGACCTTATAACAAACAGTGCATCAGTATCTCGCCCTTTGTGCTGAGCGGTGGTTGAATGAACAGGTCGGGGAAGCAGGTCCATCAGATTTGATGGACCTACTCCCACAAAGATTGTATACACCTTATGACGGGGCATATCTTCCCCTCCTCCCAGCCAATAGCTATACTCGACCCAGTGACAGGACGTTCTAGGGGCCCCTGCCATTGGCTTCTCTACAGTGACCAGTTTTCAGGTCCTCCCCTTGCTCCATGTGCTGAGCCCACGTACATGTGACCAGCGCAGACTCAACTAGAACAACTTGCACCTGTTTCAACTTGAAACAGGTGCAAGTTTACTTGCGTTTGTCTGGGACATAACGCCCCAGGCTCCTTCTCTGTCCCTGGCCTTCAAAATGGCCCCATCAGTCCGCTGTGTTACTACTACATTTAATCTTAATACACAGTAAATGTTGCAGTGTTAAATCAACACTTAAAGAGTTACATTTAACACTGTGTCTGAGTGTATTTGGTCCTTATCTGATTTGGTTTTAAAATAACTATTTCCATAGAGTTTAACTCCTCTTAAAATTAACTTGAAATTAAGTCAAATATTAACAGCAGCTAACACTGTACAGCACCGTCGGCACGTCCATGAAGGGATGGGCGTCTGCATCTGAGCGGACTAATGCCGCAAGGGCCTGCGACACGGTGATTCCGCAGCGTTACTGCGACCCAAACCCCTGGGGTCCGAGCCGAACCACAGTCCGTGTTAAGGGTCAAGTGCCGCATGAGTCACGATGCAATGAAAATGGTGCTTATTAAAGTTTGAGAGAGGACAATGTGGGTGGGCTTTGGGCGGGGCTTTGTGGAGTCTAATTGACACAGTGCCTTGTAACTCTACAAAGTAACACCAACACTAGTAAATATTCAACTCCCTCCTTTGTTGTAAAAACTCTGAAAGAGTCAACGAACTTTGACACTGCATATTTAACACTGCAAAAGTTATTGTGTACAAGCTTCTAGCAACTGATGCAGGCCAGGGACAAGTCAAGTGTGTTTGTTGTGTTTGTATTTTATTGAGTGTTTTGCCATGAAACGTTGATATTTTTAAGTTGAGAAAAAATTAAAATGTTTGCGCAAATTTGTGTGTGTGTGCGTGTGAAAGATCATGATCGTGCTTATTAGCCCGGCAAAGCACATATTATACTGAGAATATTTAATTGCCAGAGAGAACATAGTTAGACTGCATCAAGATGGAAAGTTAGGATGAAGTCGACTTATTTTTCCTACCCCTACCCACGCGGTGGCAGAGTGGTTATAGAGCACGGCCACTGGTCGGAGCAGCCCCCCCTCCATCTCCTCATCTGACTTTCTCTGACTTTAATCCTATCACTATGCCTTTCAATAAAGCATGAAAAACCTGGAAGCAATCATATTCACACTGCTCATCATCACTTCTATATGAAGTCAGTCAAAGTAAATTATATTAAATAATGCAATTATTCTCTGCACAACAGGCTGGAAATTAATAAATAACAAACGGTATTTACATTAATTATCACTAAAACAATAAATCAATGATGATGTTAAATATTAAATGATATTATAATGAAAATATAATCCAGGGCTGCTAAGGTCTGGCTAGAAGGTGGAGTGGCCCTTCTAGCTGTGTGCAGTGATGTGTTTGTATTGCTCAGGCCTGTTCTGTGAAGCGTTCTGTGCGGTTGGATAACCTTTGTCTGAATAAAACACAAGGGCCCATTCTTTAACATTTATGAAAACATATGCATGTTATGTGGCTTCAACAGTTAGCTTGCTAAGGGAAAAGAGATGCAGAGCGCTGTCTAGTCTATTGTCATGCAGTGTTCACTTCCTTCTACTGAACTCGGTGACTTTTTTTTAAACAATGTGTTATTAACATTTGCAAATTTTCAAACAACAGAGAAAATAGAAGAAAAAGATGAAAAAATACTCTTTACTGTTGTTTTTAGTGTGGATCAGTTTACATTGATGATGAGGGCTTTCAGTATCGGTCACTGTGCGGTGTTTTGAACAATCTTTGGAGATACAAGTGTATGCGCTAAAATGGGACGTGTTCATCTTGTCTAGTGGACAGCAGTGGCTGAATTTGTCACACAAGACGCACACTGTTTCAAAATCCGCTTACTACAGCTCGGAATTGGAATTTTATCATTCAAAGTATTTTTTTTTGTAATCGCACATTTTGCCACACAGGGGAATCATTTACAACACAACCAACAAAACCACAGTGAGTCATTGTGTTGCCGTACTTAATCGGTCACTACGACATTGACACAATTATCCTTAAAAAATATTAAAATCAGATTTGACGATTTACATTTTAAAAAATCATATAACAAAATATTCAAGTTTTAATTATGTGAAGAGAAAAATGTGTTGTATCAGTAAAAAAAAAATACATACTATATATATTGTGGCATTTCCAACTGATGCCACCTCAGACCTACGTAGACAAAGGCCCCACTCTGGGTGATCCCTACAAACGTGTCAGGCTATTGTCGGCCTCTATTGTCTCATTTGCAAGTGAGATCTTTGATGTATCTGTATAAGAACACTAGCTTACCCTGAGTTTGGGGCAGTTTTTTGGAACAGGGAAATCCCTGCGATACCTCGGGTTATAACGAGCTGTCCTCTGTCCAAAATACCATTTTTGAACAGAGCCATATTCCTGTTAACTTCTGTGAACCAATTGTAACTTGTCATGCTGACATTAAACCCTGATAATTGTCAAGTCGTCCGATTTGAGTCAACTGTGTGATATCTGAATCTTAGAGAAATATTGCATAGGTGATGTAATATTTTCTTTTCACAAATTCCAAATCTTTTTTTTTTTCACAACCCTAATGGACAAATTGCATTTTTTGTTGCATGTAAACCATAGACAGTATATAAAAATGGACACCGTGTTTGTTTTGATGTTCGTGCCTACTTCCGGGTTGGTATGGGGGGAGCCTTGTCTTCGGAAATTCAAGCCCTATGGGAATTCCAATACAAATATTCCAATCTTAGCACCCTGTTTTAACCTATTTAAAGATTGTTTCTAATTGATGTTTTAATGTATATTGTCGGGATAATTAACGGTTCATTGTGTGAGGGTGGTCATAATTTCACAAACGCGTCAGATTAGGTTCCCATTCATTCTGACTCTGTCGTTGGCGCCACTAGCGGACAATACCACCGAAGAAGTCGCGTGTAGGGTGTCTCTCGCTCACTTACCATAGATCTCTCTCTAACTCTCCTTGTCTCCGGATATACGGGTACTTTTAGCAATGGCAACGCGCGGTCGGAGGCTTCAACCTGGCTAGGATGAAAGCAATAGGATGACGTCACGCACGCTGCGTCTACTTATATACAGTCTATGATGTAAACTCATCTACAGATTGTAAATATTTACTACATGAAACAGATATTTTATGTAAAACAAACAATATTCCATTCGTCCTCGGTTCCCTCTGCCTGTCTGCACAACAGACACCGTTCACTTTGTCTAGACGTCACAGATTGCCCGACCACACACACACAGACACACACACACACACACACACACAGAGGGAAAGCCAACAAAGCACTTTGTGAGGTTAAGTGGCAGTTATTCACCAGAAGTTGATCCAAATGGACATGGCGTTGTCGTGCCAACCCTGTCACATGCTTTGTGATGTACTTTCAGGAGACGTGGCCAGCATTAACCCTCTCACTGCCGGTGGCAGGCACTGGCCTCTGTCTCTCACACTCACTCAACATGGCCGGATTGGCTGTCTGCGTTAATGGCTGACTGTGATAATAGCTAGTCTATCAGACTGCATGTATTTAATCTGACGAAATCCCAGTCCATTTTTAAGTGTACACAGTTTCTATAGACGAGTTCGGGGGCTATTTCCGGTCTCTGAACACCACGTCCGGTGCCATTTGTTTAGACATATTTTGGACTATTTTACAACAAGTCAACAACATTCGGTGGGAACACACACCTACCTGTTATTTCAAAAGAATGGTGGTAACTTGCGGTTTGCTATTCAACACCCAAATACTGTGATGTGTAACTGGTCACAGACTGACATCTAATGGTCGGATTTTGAACTGGCGTGCGTTTTGTGTGCTCGGACCTCGGTCCAGTAGCAGAGTCATCAGAGGGAACAATAAGGCACCGCAAGTGACATTAAGAACGGCGGGACAAAATGACTCCCACCAGTGTTTTGCACGTAAACCCGTCTATAGTAAGTAGCTCTGGTGAAGGCAAGCTGCACTATCCCCTTTATGACCACAGCATTCCTTCTACCCTCTCTCTATGTGAAACCCTGAACATAAACCCTGAGCCCTTGTCGTCATCATTATCATCAATCCCATAATCTGACTGACCATTAGGGTGCCACTGAAGACTACCAGCTCTCCATCTCCCTCTGTCATCTGCCACTCGCATGGTCTCACTCAGCCTGCAACTTGTCCACTCTTGGATGCTATCTTCCCATCGCTTTCTCTGTCTTCTTTTCCCCCTCTCCTCCTTCTTCTCTTGCAACAAATGTTATTCACTATGTTCATATCTCATTCACATCACACTTTCACTGCCAACGAATCGTCGCAATCAGAAGTTGGAGGTTCTTGTATGGGTGGGGATCTCACTTTTATATTCTAGACCACAGATCATGCTACAACCACTTTTCCCAAATCTCTATTGTTCCTTAAAAAAATTGGTCTGTCCAGACAAGGTCAATTGTCAATATGGCAAACTCGAATGACCCAAGATAGAATGTAAGAGCACCATGCTGAGTGTGTAAAAAGCAGCTACAACTTTAGGCATATTGTGTTTTATAAAATGTAGGTGTGAAGGTCAGGGATGCAATTAAATGCTGAATGCTGAGGAAAGATTGAAATAAATTGGGTTCATGTTAAGATTTGACCTTTTTGGACCATTTGTCCATTAAAAATATTTCTTTTGCAGTAGCTTTAAAACTTGAACACAGGTGCTGCCCAGTAGCTCAGTTGGTTAGGCGGAGCGCTGGAAAGCACGCATGTGCCTCAATGACGCGGTGAGTCGGTGGTTCGAATCTTGCCACCGACGTATTTCCCGCATGTCTGCCCCCACATCTTGACCTGTTTTCGCTAACCCTAATAAATGAAGCTTGGAAAAAAACAGCCTAAATGGGCGGGGGAAAACGTTATCACGACCAATAATTTTCACCTCAGGATTCACTGAACTTTTGTTAAACATGTTCCATTTCATAAACGACTTCTTGTGTCTTTTACAATGTATGTATATATGTATATGACATGCGAGAAAGCTGTTGCTGAGAAGAGGCGAACCCACAGCTCAACATGACATGCTTTGCAGTGCTCTGCTCCATAGACAGTGTATCAAGGAAAGATATAAATATGACTGGAAAATGTTAACATTTTTTTTTTTTTAACAAAATCATCTTAGTGAAATAAAAATTGGACTGCTTTGGACCGGCTCTGTAATGCAGTCAGTTAGGTTGTAGCATCCAACCCCTCACATGCAGCTGGTATCGCTTCCCTCACTGACCTAAGTATGGTGCAGATATGAATGAATGAATTTAGGACAGACCCTGTAGAGCCATTAAATATTTCAGCAGAAGATATGCGATATGAGAAGATGGTTGTACCAGACAGGCTTAGCAAAGTTGATACATTTTACCTGAATGTTCGTGGGTGGATTACATATACTCCATATAGGGACCTTATTTAAAACAGCAGAGACAAGTTGAAAACGAGTAGAACAAAGTTGAAAAAACGCTTCCCCACTCTTTCCCCAAAGATAATGGAAGGGAAAAAATAAAATGTGCTGACTCTGTGGTGCAGTTGGGCACACCCGCATCCAGGCACATGCATAGTGCTCAGGGCTTGAAAACGAAATTATTTTTTAAAACGTTCCGTTCCGAACGGTTGAGGCAGGTCTATGTTTAACGTTTTTGTTCTCGGAACTGCTCCACCACCAAAATATTGGTCCTGAACCGGTTCGGAACACAAACATTTGATTTGTTCTTAAAGTTCCTTATATTGTGCAATGTTGAGTTTAGATATAGTTTTTATACAAAATATATTTAGTGGACTTTCAAACTCTGAAGCAACCGTATTAACGCCTCGTCTCGTCCTCATCTGTCCACATGATGGCGCCCCAGAGACATGGGGCTTGATGACTGACAAAGTGGAATTCTGCTGGTTTTCGGTTTTCGTTCCTTGAACCGGTTCGGAGCCCTGATAGTGCTTGTGACTTAGTTCACTGGCACATACAGTGTCGCAAGTTCTCCTCCCCTTACCGACATCTCTGCTACGTCTTTCCCCCGGTCCCTCTCGTCCCACTTGCACACTAACGTTATCCAATAAAATAGAAAATGAAAAAAAATCACTGGTAAAAGTGAACTATCCCTTTTAAAAAATGATCGTGGTGAAATAAAAATTGCTCTATTTTTCTTTCTCTCTCTCAGTCCAATCCACTTGCCCCTCTCCCTCATCTCTCTTTCTCCCCGGCCGGGCTTGCACCATCTGCCATAGCATCAGTGATGTAATGGAACATAATACAATCTAACATGGCATAATATAACATAACTGCAAACCTCAGCGCTACACCACCTACACCCCGTGGCAAAGCAGGATGACGCATACAAGCCCTGCGGCAACGCACGCACACACAGCACACCTGCACACATAGACACACACACCTTTGTGCGAGTACACAGCCTGCACGAGTGTGTGGAAGACAGGCAGATAGAGAGAGTTATGGGGCGTGAGCCCCGGGAAAGGTAGATAAACAGAAGGAGGGGACGGTGAGAGAGATATATGCAAGTGGGTATACAATGGACGCAAGTGTCGGTGCGAGGGAACGCGCAGGCGCGTCAAGAGGCAGTGTGTTATGGTGGGCGCTATCTCGAGCACCCGAGTTTCCATTTCTAGGCCTGCTCGGTCCCGGACAAATTCCTATTACGGCTGTGTGGTTTTGCCTGAATATATATATATATATATATATAAAAAAAAGATGAAAAAAAACACGTATGTTAACAGCATTCCCATACCTCCCAGCCCCCAATACACACACACACACAACCTCTCATCCTCCCATAATCCTCACCCCTCCACCTTGCGGTTGACGGTGAATGTTTCACTGCAGTGAACCACATGATTGGCCTGCTGGTTGCAACTGTATTTTGTTATGGCTAATTGTTGTCAATTGCGACAATTGCACTATTAAACCCCTCCCTACCTAAACACACCAACAGGCTGGCTGGAGATACAAAAGTTCTGTTATTTTACGTGCCAGCACCTGGTGCCGCCGGCTGCCCTGGGCCGAGGTCCAAAACCCAATTACTGCACAGACCACAGTCGCTCAGGCGGAACTCATGCAGTCGTTCGTATGCATTTGTCTCTGCGTGCACGGGCAGACATGAATGTATGCATAATTGCATGTGCATAGATACCTCTTCTTGTAGACACACATACACACTTACATACACAAACACCAATATATGGCTATGTAAATTTAAAAGTGGGCTGGGTAGGACTCCATTTGACTGCAGATTGGACTCAATTACCCATAATTCCTATTATGGCTAACACCTGTGGTTTTATTTATTTTTTCCCAAACAACAACCTTTGTGTGAGGCAGGGGTTAAAATTGACGACGCTGCACCATCGTGCCCCTGGACCATAGTCTCTGTAGTGCCGTGGGTTCTATTCCCCACGTGAACGAATGCCTACAATGTCCACCCCCGTTTTATTCAACCCGGTTAGTGCCTAACCATATCAATAAATGATGACAAACGGTGCTTACGCCAGGAAAAAAATAACAAACAAACAAAAATACCTCGACACGCTATAGACGAAAGGTAGAAAGCGATATATTGGTATGCATAACATTGACATTATAAAAGTTATAATCTATCATTGTTATATCCATGGAGTAGGCTGCCAGTGATGTCACCATGATCAAGCCCTATGTTTCCAAACAAACTTCAAATAAAACATTTTGTGATTTGTATTCACAAAATGTGTCATTCAAATAATTAGTTATGATTTGAACATAGCACATGCTCTGTAGCTTGAATGTAATCTTTCTAATCTAGTTTCCATTGCTACAAATTGGGGCTGACTGCACTGTAGCCTCTAAGCATTTTTCTCATTATATTGAGACTTTACCTGTAACTTTGTCACTTTATTTTTGTGTTCAGTTATTATTACTATTATGCGTTCAGCAGTGTATTTACTGTGTCCAAATCTAAATTCCATATATGCATATTGCTTGCAATAGACGAGTTCGGGGGTACTTCTGGTCTCTGAATGTCACGTCCGGTGCCATTTGTTTAGACGTGTTTTGGACTATTTCACAACATGTCTATTCGGTGGGAACACACACCTATCTGTTATTTTAAAAAGATGGTGTTAACTTGCGGTGTGCTATTCCACACCCAAATGTTCTCGTGCGGATCTGTGACCCACAAATGCATGATTTAATAATCAGTGCAACTCGTTCCATTTTTGCATTCCTTTTGGAATAACTAGTAGAAGCAGGAAGCCTATTGGTCCAGAAGAACATGTGACCACTCGGTGAGTAACTAAGTCGGATTTTGACTGTATTTCATCAATATTTACACAAAATTATGAAAGGAGGGGGTGGTGTGATGTGGAACTGGTCACTGACCGACATCTAGTGGTCGGATTTTGAACTGGTGTGCGTTTTGTGTGCTTTGTGTGCTTGGACCTCGGTCCAGTACCAGAGTCAGCACAGGCAACAATAAGGCACCGGAAGTGACCTCAAGAACGGCGGGAAAAAATGACTCCCACCAGTGTTTCGCACGTAAACCCGTCTATAGGACTTGCTCTTTTCATGTTACGGCAGTCATTTTGACGGCCACACTGCTTTTTGCTTACACTTAACTTCCATTGCACCCGGAGTGTACAGAGAACCGGTTAGAGACAATCAGTTGTTAATGTTGAAAATATTAAAAATGTTAATAACAAACAATGTTACAGACAAAAAGGCAGAAAGTGATACCGGTATGCATAACATTGACATTACAAAAGTTATAATCTATTATTGATATATCCATGGGAGTAAGCTCCCATGGAGTTAAACAGTATAATCGAAACATTCCAGAACCACATCATGCGATGGATGACAGAGGACACCGCCTTTTAGACCACATTGAAATAAAAGAACTCCGCAGAATAACCTCACTCAAACCGATAATCGCAATAATGAAAAGCAGAACCCTCTACGGACACATCAAGCGATCCCAAATAGGTCTGACAAAACTATGCCTTGAAGGATTAGTGGTCGGCAAGAGAAGTAGAGGAAGACAACCCATAAGATGGCGGGACAACATCTACAAATGGTCAGGACTTGACCTACCAAGTCTCAACATTACACTGGACTGGAAACTCTGGAGGATGCTGACCCATGTTGGTGCACAAGTGGAGAAAGTGAAATATGATGATGCCACTATGCCCAAGCCCTATAGCGCCATTTGAGACGCAGCACTAACGAAATGAAGGACAGCCTCCAAGGGAAAAGGAGGGAGCTGAGAGGAGCAAAGATGCGTGATGGAGAGAGAAGGAACAAAGAATGAGGAGGAAGAGAAGCACACAGCAATCGGTTTCCTGCTTGTTCAGAAGAGAGGGCTGGCGTGCGAGTGGGGTGGGCTTCCTTGGCTTCGTTGTAAATTTAGTTCTTTATATCAGCCCCCGTAAATCCATACGTCTGCATACGAGGAGCGCTTTTTTTTTACGTGTTGGAATTCCTCTGCCGGTCCAAATTAAAATAATTAAATAAGACGAGCGCAGGCATTCTGCCGGTTGCATAAAGAAGATTGCCGTGACAATAAACGGCACCTGACGAGAGAGGGGCTGTAGACGGACCGCCCCTCATGCGTCACCCAAAGAGTGAGTTACACCCATGTAAACACAAGCCATTTAATCCACTTACAAACTTATTCTGCCACTTCCAAGTAATTTGGTTAAGTGGTCGAAATGACAAAATGAAGCAAATTAAAATTTGGTTCTGAAACATGATTATCTTCAAACTTGGATGGATGCAAGCATGGCTAAAAACAAAATAAATACAACTTGGGCTAAAGAAATGAAACTAGAAGTATGCACTCGGTGCCAACTGCTAATGGATTATCCCTGAAGCGTGCAAGAAGCATCAATAAATCCCACATGTCTTCTTGACCAATGCTAGCAGTAGCATTTCTGTCGTCATCTCTGATGTCTGAATACATGCTGAACCTCAGTCACTACCACTGTGATGTCATAGAGAAGCACAAGACGGTGGTGGTGGCCTACGCAAAACCATTACATCCTGCCATGCTCCGTGTTTCAGGGATTCAAAGACTTGAAGGGAATCTAGTGGCAAGAAGGCAGAGTCAGAATGTGAAGTTGAATATCCAATAAATGATTTTGAATTTGTCTCTACCAATTTATCAGTCATGAGTAAGAACAAGATGGTGGACAGCTATAACGAGCTTGAGCTGGTCTGGTCTTTGCTGGTCTACTGGCTTTGCTGATGCGGCTGTCAAAATGGCTGCCATGGCGTCACCACCACAATGGCTGCCCATTTTCCAGCACCTAACCAGCCCCAAACTTTTTACAAAACAAGAATATCTCTATTCTTTAGGAAAAAAAATGTATCTAAGTTTGATTCTAAAAATGTCTTGATGCCTGAGAAATGTTTTGGTCTTTGGCACTGAAAGAGCATGGCTATGCCAAATCTGATCTATATTCACAACATGTCTTGTGCTGCTTTATGAATATTCTGACATACCATCTGAAATAACAATGCTTATCAGGAAATGCATGCCAAGTTCCTTGGCTGCTGCATAACTCAACCTCTGTCAATGTATATGGCCTTTTGGAATTCACCCTTGTTGCTTTTTTTCAACTTTTGTTATTTCTCTGTCTTTTACTAATTATATCCCAAAAACACAGAGCGTAGGGGATGTAATGGTTTTGCATGCGCCAGCGGATGTGCAGTATATGACCTTAAGAGGAAGTGATATCACGGTGCTGTGTGTGTCTTGGATCTTAAATCACAGCAACAGGACGATGAAAGGGGCTGTCTTGGCGCATTGTCTTTAACCGTTACTGCCAACCGCCAATGGTCAAGCCCCACAGATGTACACGAGCAATGAGCAATTTCCACATTTAGTTTCACTTTGACGGAGGACAAAGAAAGCAACTCTCCAAATATCCGCTGGTATTTTTCCGTGTTGATTCGTGATTGATTAGCAATCTAACAAGTGACTTTGGGTCGGCCAACATTTCTGATGCCGAACAAAGGAACGTGGAGTTGGTGCAGTGAAATAGAATGTGACGCGGGCCAGGATCCCGTCAGCTCCTGCTTGATTTGAGAGACCTGTTTGGTGCAAGTTGACTTACAGTCGGTACACTACACATTGGAGTGCAGCGGGTCTATGACTCATTATTGCCATTTATATGTAGGTTATTTGTACACATTGGATTTGTGGCGGGCATTATATTATGTGCTGCTGACCACACAAAACTTCAGCAATTATTAATGACACACTATCATTCATCCTTTTGTGCGGTGTGCATTCAAATAATTACACCCAGAAAACACTGAGCAGGATGTTTTGCTTTATGTGAATAGAAATGTATCTTAAAGCCAAACAGTCAGAAATTAGAAAAAAAAAAACAGAACCCTTAAACAAAAAAAAAAAAGAGGCTATCAATCGTCAGCAGATGGCGACCTAACTATGTTCATTGTTTTTTGTCCCTATAGACGAGTTCGGGGGGTACTTCCGGTGTCTGAACGTCACGCCCGGTGTCATTTAGTTCGCTGTGTTTTTGGCAATTTTTCAACATGAATATTTGGTGGGAACACACACCTACAGGGTTAGTTAAAACGGATGGGGGTAACTTGATTGGGGGTTTGCTATTCAACACCCAAATGCTCTCGTGCAGATCTGTGACCCACAAATGCATGATTTAATAATCAGTGCAGCTCGTTCCATTTTCTCATTCCTTTTGGAATAACTAGTAGAAGCAGCCAGCCTATTGGTCCAGAAGAACATGTGACCACTCTGTGAGTATTTTTAAGTCAGATTTTGACTGTATTTCATCAATATTTATACAAAATTATGAACGGAGCAAGTGGTGTGATCTGGCTGGTCACAGACTGCATCTAGTGGTCGGATTTTGAACTGCTGTGTGTTTTGTGTGTTTGTGTGCTCGGACCTCGGTCAAGTACTAGAGTTGGCATATGCAACATTAAGGCACCGGAAGTTTGTTCTATACAATAGAGGTGTAATAGACGGGATACCACTTAACTACATATACGTATACTTCACCGTACATGATACCACCAAAATGTCAGCCGCTGCCAAGCTGAGGTAATACAGTGTGCGAGATTGTAAGAATGAATTGTGTGATTGTTAGATGGGGTGGGCCTAGCTCAAAAGTGGGTGGGCGAGGCCCACCATGGTTACCATTATCACACACTCCACACAATATTTTGTGTGGATGTATTCTTTCCAGGGCTTTGAACTGGTTTAAGGAAAAACCGGGAACTTTTTAGTATTTTCCAGGGAACATAAACATAAACATAATGAACATAAATGAACTGGTTTAAGGAAAAACCAGGAACTTTTTAGTATTTTCCAGGGAACATAAACAAAACCGGAAACACTTATTTTTTATGTTCCGGACAGGAACAGTTATAATGGTTGCTGGTTAATACCGGTTTTATTCCGTTCCTCAAAGGAGTGCACTTTGGGACAACTTCAAAAATATTTTTAAGTAATTTAAGTATTTCTAAAATCTACGATGCACCAGTGAAGTATGAAGCATTGCGGGACTTTCTGCAGCGTGTTGTTGTTGGTTCGCCCCCATACGCAACAAGATGTCGGCTGTAGAGCGCTACCAGTGGGCAGCAGTGTGTCTCTGTAGCGAGTGGGTGTGGGTTTGCCCCGACATATATTATGTAGCGTTAAACAGCTGACAGGAACAACATTTACCGTTCTGGGAACAATATTTTTTTTTGTTGGTGTCCAATTTGTTGGTGGAACTCATAACCAGAAACGTTATAATTCTGTTTCTGTTCGGAACAAACCGAGAGGGAAAACATATTGGTTCAAAGCCCTGATTCTTTCATTACTGCAATACTGGATTTCAGTCAGAGTGCATGTGTTGTGTGTGTGAGTGTGAATACACACAACACACACCCACACACATGTAGTGTACATGAAGCCCCTCCACCAGGCACACCGTACGTGGCTGTGTCCATTGTCTAAACACAAAGACCCTTCTTTGTTGTCATAGTAACGGCTTCATTCATCCCACAACATGCACAGTGTGTCAGTCTGTGATTGTCGTAATCAACGTGGTTTGAAAGCAGGTTTCACGGAAAAGTGGCAGAAATTGCAAGAGAAAATTTTTAATTTTCTAGAGAGGTTGTCTTTTTTTTAAGTGAACCACCTGTAATGACAATAATTGTTTTTAGGTAAAATGTTTTTTATTTGGGGCTCAAGCAAAGGCAATACACAGTTACAGTAACACGCCACTAGGGCGGAGGAAACGCTCATGCTCGTCGTCTCTAGTTTGCATGAAATATTCTTAAGGGAC
>OMKY01208914.1:0-16608 GCA_900302395.1 Bregmaceros cantori
TACTAGCTCACCAGGTACATCTACATATTCACTCACCAGTCTACATACTCGCTCACCAGGTACATCTACATACTAGCTCACCAGGTACATCTACATATTCACTCACCAGTCTACATACTCGCTCACCAGGTACATCTACATACTAGCTCACCAGGTACATCTACATATTCACTCACCAGTCTACATACTCGCTCACCAGGTACATCTACATACTAGCTCACCAGGTACATCTACATATTCACTCACCAGTCTACATACTAGCTCACCAGCTACATCTGCTTATGCTCACCAGGTGCATCTACATACTAGCTCACCAGGTACATCTACATACTAGCTCACCAGGTACATCTACATTCTAGCTCACCAGGTACATCTACATACTAGCTCACCAGGTACATCTACATACTAGCTCACCAGGTACATCTACATACTAGCTCACCAGGTACATCTACATACTAGCTCACCAGGTACATCTACATACTAGCTCACCAGGTACATCTACATACTAGCTCACCAGGTACATCTACATACTAGCTCACCAGGTACATCTACATACTAGCTCACCAGGTACATCTACATACTAGCTCACCAGGTACATCTACATGCTAGCTCAATGAAAGGGCTAACTGTCCAGTAAAAATGCCTCCGTAATTTGCCTAACACATTGGCAACACAATTATGAAGTGCCTTACATCCTTCCTGTGTCTTCCAGGGATACCTTCTAAACATATAGATGTCATTACCTTGCTTTTCCCCAGCTCGCCAGACACAGCAAGGTGATGCAGACGCTGCTGAGGTGCGGGACGTCCGCAGCTTTGGAGGAGGATCACGAAGACCACGCTCTGTCCTACTATGGCAAGCACACTGCACAGATTGAGGTGATTCAACATAGCTAGTTGGACTTGTTTATACTCACACACACATTTTTAGCACCTTTAGGTTATATACTAAGTTTAACTTTAAGACTCTGCAGCCGTGTGACTCCATCCTGTTCCTTCAGATTGTGCGTCACGATCGCACCATGGAGCAACTGGTGTTCCCGGTGCCCAACATCTGTGAGTACCTGACTGTGGAGTCCCAAGCCCGCGTCTTCACCTGTACCGAGCGGGACGACCAGGGCAGCAAAGTCAACGACTTCTTCCAGCAATTCGAGAACCTCTACAACGAGATGCGTTGGCAGAAGAAGATTCGCAGTGAGTGTGCAGTATAGGAGGTGGTGGGATCATAGACAAGAGGACATTCGCGAAGAATCGATACCCTAGAAGGTTTTTTTCTTTGTTTTTCAGGATGTTCCATTGAGTCATATGGCGAAGTCAGGCAGACTTCACACGTGCAGGCAACAAGCTGCTTTGTTCGCTCAAAAGTGTCTCATGCCAAATTCCCCACAGGTCAACCCAGTGACACAAATCAGAGCAACATGAGTTGAAATGATGCAGCAGTGAACCATTGTACAATTTTGTCCAATGTGGGTTTTTTTTACTGAGCTGTCTTGAATAAACTCTTAAGGCTCAAAATGGATTGAACTGCCTTGTCTTGACCCTTACCATCAGCGATTCTGTCTGATATGATTGGGTAGACGAGCATACCTGGACCACTAGGAAAATTCAACTCGTCACAATTGTGTAACTGCGAACATGAACAAAACTGCAGTTTTAACTACAAGACCTTGGATTCCAATGAATTGAATTCACTTCCCACTCTCAAACATTTCCATCTCATTCTCGCCTACTCTCCCAACTGAAAAGAACTCCCTCTATTCCTTGCCATCCAACTGTTCTGTACAGCAATTCCTAACCACAACTCTCTACCTTTACTCAACACTCTACATTCCAAATGATTAGATTGCCAAATTATTATTTTAGAATGGCTGAATGAACAGATGCCTACTGCTACCTTTTTAAACTCTCGTAATGACTAAAGGAAAAAAACATTAGCAATGGTTTTCTGGGACAAATGCATAACAAGCATGATTTTGATTCCAGAAAACAAGGCTTTGTTCTGGTTCTCCCGGCACATCTCTCTCTGGGGAAGCATCTCGTTCTACCTGGCCTGTCTGCTCAACATCTCTGTGGCTGTCTTCTACCCATTTGGGGATGACGGAGATGAGGGTAGGTTTATCTGTCTATTCATTCCTTCAGGTCCTGGCATACAATGAGTGTTTGAGTGTGAATTTGGTCAACTGGACATTTGATCTTTTTTTTTGTCAACAAAATGGTTTCGTCTGTGATGCCAACCTCAAAGGCAGGGCGATAAATCGAGGTTTACGATATCTCGATGTTTTAGGAAATCGAGAAAAAAAATTATATATCAAGAATATTGAGATAATGTGCAGAGTACATGCCGAGTCGGCAACTCTACTACGAGATAATTCACCGATATTCCAAGCTCACGATGATAATGCCACACGTCGCATGGCTTGGAAGACAACAGCTCAGAATAGGAAGACTGATAATTTCAACTTGTTTAGCAGAGTAGTTATAGAGCGCACCCCCCAGACCATAGGTCGAGCAGCGCCGCGGGTTCTAATCGCCTCTCCGACTTTTCTGCAATGTCTCCCCCGACTCTTCATCCCAGTTTCCGATTTAATCCTGTCACTATCTCTCAATAAAAAATAAAAACCGGCGCTTGCGCCCAAAAAATAAAAATACATTAAAAACGCGGTCACACGATGTGTCACACAGAAACAAATGTTTTGATCTCAATCGCGAGTGTTTTGGAGAACAAACCATAATGAATGACTGTGGGAAAATGTTTCATTCTGTGGAATTATTTTTAATGTAATCATTTTTATTGTTATTGTTATATTGTTTTATTGTTTAGGTGGTTTCGGAGTAACTGTTAATCATAGTTTACAATAAATCATATCATAAATGTATATCGACATATAGCGAACACTTATCGAGGTAAGTGTTTTTCTTGATATCGCCCAGCCCTACTATTTGTAGAGTCTCAAAATGGATGCGGCAGTCGCCGTTAATATACCTTGTAAAAATTGGCAAAGCTGTAAACACAATTTCTTCACAGAAGTTAGAAATCCCCTCTCTATATTATAAGATGTTATGTTTAGATATAATTTGTAGAAAATATTTGGTGAACCTTCAAACCTCAATTTACATGAAAATGGTGACTCCTCCTGGTGCTTCTATGCGTTATGTTGCATGTTTGCGTCTCTTTTCCTGCCCTTGTGCATGTGTTTGTGCATCTAATGTGTACACATGAAAGTCTGTGTGTGTGTGTGTGTGTCTGTGCATTTGGCCATCTTTTGATGAATATAGCGTGATTGTGTGCGTGTTCAGAAGTTTGTCTCATTTGCGTGTGCACCGCTGTGTGTGCACAAGTGTATGCTCGATATGTCTGCAAGCATGTGTGTGCGCTAGTGTGCGCGCGGCGTGGCAGAGACCCACACAGCCGCTCTGCTGGTGGTTGTGTAATCCTGAGTGTGTTCCGCGGGAGGCGGTGGCGTGCGCGGCCATGGAGCTATTAGTGATGCGGCCGTCTGGCTGTCTGCCGAAGCGGAGACAAGGTCGCAGGTAGCAGCGCTGCCTGGAATCCCAACGCGCTTGTCCTGGCGTAACCCTGTCCCCGCTGCGACGCCTACGCAGAGTGTCGAGCGTTAAACCAGCGCTTTTTAAAAACACTACATTTCCAGAGAGCCACACAACTCTGTTTTGCTGCTGTGTTTTACCTGGGCAGGATGCTATGTTCATCTACTGCGTTTTAGCTGATGTTATGTTGGGGTGGGATAGATCATGGATCATCATCTCGGTAGTCGATGAAACGCATATTATCTTGAATCAACTATGCAGGGTTTTTTTGTGCGGTTTTTATTCCATGTTGTACACCAAAACGGATAGTAAAATGGTATGTTAATTATATATATATTTGTAATTATGTACTTCATTGAATGGCATGTCCATTTCACATGGTTCATTTCTTGGTCTGCAACATCCAGGAAAATGTGTGATGGCTATTCCCTAGATTATATTCTATCGTCTAACACAAAACAAATGGTTTGGCTGTTTCTGTTCAAGAGAGGGCAATTTTCAAATCACTATGATTTCTGTGTGTGTTCGTTCGAGCTCTTGAACTTCAGAAGCAGAACGTCACTTTAAAGTGGCAAGTGGAGACTTGACAACAGGGTTGTCAAACATGCGGTTCTGGGGCCAGTTGCAGCGTTTTGTGACCCGCCAGATCATATTTTTTTTTTTTGGTGGAATGCACAATGCGGGCCTCACCCAGATACTGCTTCCCGTGAAGATCAAGTGTTGTCCTAATTCTAATTGTGTTAAAGGCTAAGGGAAAAATCTCACTTAGGAGCCGTCCACACCGCACTGTTTTTCAGAGTCATCTGCATTCTTTCATGCCGAACTCCCCTTTTTTCCATCCGAAATGCACTCTAAGGTGGAAGGTTTTAATTTCAGCGTTTTTGCGGTACCATGTGGATGCCTGCTGACTCGGAGGCTTTGTTTACACGTTTGTCTAAGCCTCGTGAATGTCAGTGGCCAAAACAAAGACGTGCTTCAAGCGCCACAGTCACCAAAAAACCCAGAGGATTCGTTTTCTTTATTTGTTCATTAAACTACAACAGACATGGTAATCATGGCGGGAGTGCTGCAGTCACAAAGCACACTCAGTTTGTCAAACAGCGCGCCGTGTCGACAGCGTGTGTGTGCCGGGGACAATAACAATGGATAAGCTCGTACACTTTGTAAACCCCAGCGAATGTCCAGCCACACTTGGCCCAGCACGGCGCGCCGGCAAGTTGTGCGCACTGCAACAATCCACCCTTTGCCACACTCCCATCCGTTATGGCGGCTAGACGGTGGCACGAACACTGGCCTTAACGCCGGCCTGGTTTAAAGCTGCAGCGTCCCGCACCACCGGACACGGCGTACAACACACTGCCACAGCGCAACCCAGCACCTGGCAGCGCTCTGCACCGACCAGTTCGCTCGGCAGAGAATGGACTGCAGCTGGGCAGCCAGACGGCCGGCAATGCCCATATGATCTCAGCCACACGCGCGAGGGGAGCTGAGCAGTTGCTGTTATTGTCACGCACGCACATAGACACAGTCAGCATTCACAACAGCGCTGGAGAGTGCCTTCTTTTTCTATAGTTCCAACGTGGGTGTTGCACAGCGCACAGCTCACCTAGAGGTGTAATACCATGTAGAAGACGCAATCATTTTGATAACCGTTCTCATATGAACGGCTATGTGCGAACGTAGCCTTAGAAATTCCCTTCGGCCAAGTCCGGTCAAGAGCTGACTTTGCAGCAGACTTGCCAGAAGTGTGAAAACATGGTTGAACTCCCCGAAGCTCCTGGTGCAAAGACCACAAAAAAATATGAACACATAATATTAGTAGTATTTATTTTTTGGATTATACTGAAATTTGTTGACGTTTTCGTCTCCGTCCCATCGGTGTGCACCAACGGCACCATTCATACAATGGACACATATGTTGAAAATTGTAATCCTTTCCCGTGCACTTTTAAGACATCTCTAGGGGTCCGCGTTGGCCGAGTGGTTATGGACACCGCACCTAACGCGACCCCATTCATGTTAGTGGCGCTGTGTCTACCGCAGCGTCTGCAGTGTTGCGAGTTCGACTATGCTCGTCGACTTGTCTGCAATGTCTAACCCGATATCTTCAACCCAGTTTCCGACTAATCCTATCCAATAAAGATGGAAAAACGGCGCTGACACCGGAAAAAATAACTTAAAAAAACTTAACATGTTGCTTGCGGCAATGTCTAGAGTTAGGTTGGATCTTGTTGCAAATCAAAAGATCTATCGCCATACATTGCAATATCGATATTGGTTATCGCCACAGCTTACGCGCGGTGAATGTGTGTCTATTCAAATGCTACATTTGCACGTTATCTTTCCACTGCCGACCCGCATTTACAGGCCAGTACTAAAATGCAGATTTTACGCTGGATTTGTGAACCTATTGGCATGCATTCATTCAATGAATATATTCGCATTTGCATGAATGACAACAGATCCGCAATGAGACACACAACGCTGTATTGTGTACACCCAGTGACAGTGGCAATAGAGCATTTATCTGCTTTCGGCGCGACATATAAAATATTTTGAGGACTTGGACATCAAAGAAAATGGTTGGCACCCAAAGTTCTGATTTGTACTTTTTGTAAATGTTTCCCTGCACAGGTACCCTGTCTCCATTGTGGAACATTCTGCTGTGGGTGGCTCTTTGTCTGTCCACCAGCATGCTGCCGGTCCTACCCAAACCATATGGCATTGGGCTCTTCCTAGTGTCCATCATTCTAAGATCCATATATACCCTGGGGCTGGCTCCCGCCTTGTTACTGCTGGGAGCTGCTAATGTAAGCAAGAGATTAATTCACTGTGTGTATCTGCTATATGATATATTTAACTGGAATTGCTAACTAAGTGAATCTGCACAACTGTTGATTTATAAAGGAAAATCTTCACAGTGCATATAACTATATATATGGGTCGGAGTCGGATGGGTCAGAAAAAAAAAGTAAAAACTTGCTAAATTTTGCAACAGAAGTATGTTATAACAAATACAATGTCTATGTTGTCGAATAGCAACCCTCTAGTAGGCTTCAAGTACGAAGTGGAAGGGGTCATAACCTCATGCATAGTTAGGGTCTGCACTGTCGGCGCCTAACGTGTGGATTGATCTCCTACAGTTGTTCAACAAGTTGGTGTTCCTGGTTAGCTTTGTGGGGAACCAAGGCACCTTCACCCGAGGTTACCAGGCTGTGGTGATGGACATGCTGTTCATCTATCACCTGAGCTACGCCATCATCTGTGTGCTGGGATTGTTTGTACACGAGTTCTTCTACAGTTTCTTGGTAAGACCACACACTGTACATATGTATGTATGTGTGTAGCACAACCCAGACACATGGAGAGCTTTACACCTTACGTGGTTCAGAGAACCCTCACAGCACACTAATGACTCTAATGATTATCATATTGAAACAAATCCACGCTATTTGGCCAAGGTTCACCAACATTTACGGGGTGAGTGAATAGTAATAATAAAATTGTAAGAATATGAACAAAAGTCAAAGGGGAAATGGTCTTTAATATAAAATGCCTTCTACTGCCATCATTTGCGCTCTACATTTACACTATCCATGGTGTGCTCCTTCTTTCTAAACCACCAACTACAGTCCTTGTTGTAAAATTCTTGCTGGTGTTGCCCGTGCTCCGCAGGCTGCAGGTTGAGATTAAGGTCAGAGAACAGTTCTCTGTGTGGACAATTATAAAACCATGAATTATTCATGTCATCATTTCCTGTCTGGCTCACGTTGTCGTGCACTGGGAAGGGGGTTGTGGTGCGGTGTTCCGAATGAAAGATCCACTTTACTACCAAGTTCACTCCTTTTCAGGTGGATTGTTCATTAGCCTAGCTGTTAGCTCTGCATCTTGGCTGTTGTCTATGCAGGTTAGCTGTTATCTTTGCAGCTTAATTGTAAGATTTGCAGTTTAGTTATTAGCGCTGCAAATTATCAGTTAGCTGCATCATGGCTCTGCATCTGCACTCGACAGCAACGGCAAAGATTTCGGACACTAGAGTCGTCAAACTTATTATAATATCCTAGAATTCTACAATCATTAGAAAAAGTCAAATACATTTTGACTCCTGCTGTGCCATGTTTTTGTAGTGTAGGTCATTTTTAATGCGTCCCTCAGTGCATTGTGGGCTATATTTCTTCTTCTAGGGTACATTGATGCTCACTACTTTTCGCCGTGCATTGTGGGATACTTCAAGTGCACTATAAAGGGTACATGAAGTATTTGGACACCCCTATAAAATGATGGGGGCCCCAGATATGTACAATATATATGGAATAGGGAGCAGTTTCGAACAAAGCCCATGAATGCATGAATACCGTTGAAGTAATGAAATGATTTCCGGCTTGCAGCTGTTTGACCTGGTGATCCGCGAGGAGACGCTGCTTAATGTGATCAAGAGCGTGACTCGCAACGGGCGCTCCATCATCCTGACGGCCGTGCTGGCCATCTTCTTGGTCTACTTCTTCTCCATCATAGGCTTCCTCTTCCTCAAGGATGACTTCCGCATGGAGGTGGACCGCCTGCATACGCCGCCCCCCCTGCCACACGGTGTGTTCCACTGTATAATGAATATGAACAAATCCCTGTGATGTTACACCACTCAGCAGTTTGAAGCATGTCTCCTTATTTAACTTCTACACGATCTTCCACACAGCCAAGCAAGCCGACCCTCAATCCAGACACTGCTAAACCAGCAAGTTCCATTGTGAGGGACAAGAGCGCTGTTGTAACACCTGAATAGCACGTTCGCGGGAACATCCTAGCCTTTTGACTTCTGTTGATTCTTTGACTGCCATTTCTTCTAATGGGGTCCAAATTTTGGCATATTCCCCGAGACCCATAAGGAAACTCATGCCAGGTGCTTGATAAAAAATGAATGCGCTGAAAAGGCTTCTAGGGATGTACCGGTATCGGGTATCGACCCCAATACTCACTTATGTACTCGTCAAACAGTTGCCGATACCATGAACCAATACCATGAACCGATACCATACCCATACCGCTACTCTGACCTACATTCATGCCAAATTAATATATCAAATATACATAGGCTTAATTTTTTGGGGGGGGAGGGGGGAAATCTATCTGTATATTTTCTTTTCAAAAAGCGGTGCATTGGTGCATCCCTAAAGGCTTCAGTTGTTTTTAATTCTAGGCTACACCAAAAGCAGAATTGAGGACATTTTTCCCTTAATAGGACGTACTAATTTTATACATAGACATATATAATTGTATATATAGAAAATCTTGTTTATGCGCGTGCACACACACACACACACACACACACACACATTGTTATTTAAGAGTATTTCATTGATTTTGTGTGTGTGGTATGTTTATATGCTCCTGGGTGCCTGTGTGTGTATACACAGACGCGTGTCTCTCCATGTCTGTCTGCTCCTCAGTGTTGACACATGTGCACCTGTTGTATAACAGCTCATTTCCACGTCTAATTGAAGTGATCGACAAGTTATGCAACAGCCGGCTGGACTCGGCGCGTGCCTTGCTGTGTAGATACAGCTTCTCCTGTACACGGCACAATCTTATTACATTTGCGGTGCACAATGGCATATTCTACATGTTCTTCATCTGTTTTTCACTCGTGTATATATTGCAGCATGCTGCAACTAACGATGAGTTTAATAGTCGATTAGTTGCCGATTTTTTTTAAGCAATTAGTCGATTAATGAGATATTCACAGCGACACAGGAATTAATCGGTCAACTTGAAATGTAGTCAATTTTGGTTCACGTTAGCCTACACATGTACAACAATTAAGTTCATTACTTGGAAATAAAGTCATTACAATTAATTTATATGCTTGAATAATCTTAATCACATTTTGGATTTTCAGAAAGCAGTGGTGAATGTAAAACAATGAATATTTTTCCAATCTGTGCATTTGATAATGCTGGTTAATCTTGGGTGTTCCAGAGAGCTCTGTGCCTTGTCCGTGTCGCGGTAGGTGAACAACAATGATCTCTCGTATCCTAGTAAATATCCTGCAACTACATCAAGCAAAAATTATTTTTTATACGATTTTCAGAATTTTTCACACTTGACTTGAGCATCTCCATTGTTTAAACTCTATAGGTCCTAACCCACCGCCCACAAGACATCCTGGTTACCCCAGACAACAATATAGCCTGATGAGCATTGCCAATGCATATTTTTTTCTGGCTTGCCATAGCTCATGTATGATTTTTTTTTTTCATTTCACTAGTTAGGTTCCTGCATATGTGTATTGTATTGCTCTGCTCGATCTCCTGCGGAAAGAAAATATAATTCTCAATTGGGGATTTATAGACGGGCTTGTACGTATGGTATATGTATGCTGCTTTATCGGAGCCCAATAGACAAGTTTGTCCGGTGTCATTTAGTTCGCTGTGTTTTTGGCAATTTTTCTACATGTATATTCGGTGGGAACACACATGTACAGGGTTATTTAAAACGGATGGTGGTAACTTGCGGTGTGCTATTCCTCACCCAAATGCTCTCGTGCGGATCTGTGACCCACGAACGCATGATTTAATAATCAGTGCAACTCGTTACATTGTCTCATTCCTTTTGGAAGGACTAGTAGAAACGGCCAGCCTATTGGTCCAGAAGAACATGTGACCTCTCGGTGAGTAACTTTAGTCGGATTTTGACTGTATTTCATCATTATGTATGTAAAATGATGAATGATGCAAGGGCGATGATGTGTAACTGGTCACACAGCGACATCTAGTGGTCGGATTTTGAATTGGTGAGCATTTTGTGTGTTTTTTGTGAGCCATCGCGGTCCACTACGACGAGATTAAATGGAACTCATACAGACACCGGAAGTGTGTTTCATCCCGGCGGGACAAAATGCCAGGCCCCTGTATTTCGCGGGTAAACTCGTCTATAGTTGTATGGCTTTTAATTTCTACTTCCTGTTCCTAATTAATAAGACCTCTATGTTGTGCACAGGTGATGGTGACCTGTGGGGTAGCAGCAGCAACCGCATCCCAGATGCCTGTGTGGCGGACCACTGTCAGGGACCAAGTGCAAGCCCAAACCCAGGTTGGTCTGTTTGGGACTAGCACTGGGAATCGACTTGAATTGAATTTGATGAATAGCTTTAAGTTGATCATCAAAATGAGTTTTCAATTAGCTAAATTGAATCAAGTTTAATTGACTTTCAATTAGATTGTTAATTTAAAACCCTTTTTGCTTGTGTGTAGACGGCAGGGTTGCGAGCGAGCAAGGGGGGGCTGTGGGCCCCCCCCCCTCGCTCGCTATCTGCAGTAGATGAGGACACTCTCTGCTGGCAGCGGTGCTGTACTTGGTATTCTCGTCATATTGCTCACCTTGAGTGACTCGACTGAAACGGCGGGGCTGAGACGCAGGCGCGCACACACACATGCACGTGACCTGGCAGGCAGTAATTATTTCTTCATCCCGGTAGAGACGCGCGGAGGCGTTCAATCAGATTCAGGCATTCACACATACACGCACACACGCATATCCACACACGCACCAGGCACTCGCTTTTTTGTGTATATACATATATATATTAGGGGTTCAACAGTTCACACATTTTTTTGATTGTCACGGCTCGGAGCATTTTCAGTCTTGTCTGAAATAATATACTTTTTCATATGTTTAAAAATAAATAAATAAATAAAATGTATTTTAAACAGTAACTGCTTAAATGCATTTACAAGGAAGTTGGCAAAGGACTTTTTGTTGTAAGGTATATACCATCTTCCTTATTTCTATTTTTACTCTATTATATCACCCTATAGGTACAAAATCAAGGAAATCAGGAAATCAATTAATTGACTCATGAAGTTGTTCCAGAATGGACACAGCACTGACTTCATAAGGGATTTTGACAGAGGAGGTGGTCATTCATGTAGACTTGAGGGCTAATGGCCATTTCTCCCCACTGTTACACTGTACGCTGTAGCGCTGCCCCTGTTTAAGCATCTATAAGACATGGAAATTATAATAATTGGCTGTGACCTGGTAGGCACATAACAGCGATTCAAGTACATCTCAGACACAGTTGAGTATGCACACTCAAGCACGCACATAGAGAGAGCCAAGAATACTAACTAACACACACACATGCTCAGAGCTGTGGGCTTATGTGTGAGTGGCGATGACTGGATAAGGGAGCGGAGGTGACTCATCCGTGGTTCTTTACCATCCCCCCCCCACCCCTCCGCACCCGTGGGCCGACGCACCTGCACGGAGGGCCCCCGCACGTGACCCGCCCGCACCACTTCTCTGACCGCCAGCCAGACAATAATCGCCAACGGCGATGTTGATGCTGATTAGCGCATGATTGATTGCTTGATGGCGAGGGTTATTGTTCACCACTGCTTCTAATCACAGGCATGATATCATCACAGACCTGTCTGTGGCTGGACAAACAATAACTTGACACTTTAACTCTGGAGACACAAATGACTTGTTACTAATTTTTCAGCCTACAGCGTTCTGGAAGCAACAAAAACCTATGTTCCACCCATTCACCATTTGCAGCACGCAATTGAATACACATTGAAGCGCTAACATGAATATGATTACTATCTGTTGCCATGAATGACTATCTATGCTAAAACATTTGAAACAGCTTTTAGTAGAGGTTATATATATTGAGAAAACGGATATACCGAAGAATATTCACCATTTCTGGTATTTTTTCAAGTTATTTTTTCCGGCGTCAGCGCCATTTTTCCATTTCCAAACTGGATTGAAGCGATCGGGGGTAGACATTGCAGACAAGTCGACGAGCGTAGTCGAACTCGCAACAGTGCGGGCGCTGCGGTAGACGGAGCGGCACTAACATGAATGGGGTCGCGTTAGGTGCGGTCACTGCGGTGTCCATAACCACTTGGCCAACACGGACCCCTGTAAACAATTTTCTTAGTAGGCTTCATCTACAATGAACCAACATTGAGCTAGGCTGTCCCCTCTCTGTTTTGTTTTTTTATGAATAGAAGGAAAGGAGAAAATGGAGATTCTTCCTTGTTCGCGCAGCATGTACTTTATCAAAAATGACAAAATAAATACTGATATTGAGTTGACCTGCATGGTATCCCACAGTATGGATTTTTTTCCACATCGCTCAGCTCTAACTTCTGGGAATGATAATTGTGTGTGTGTGTGTGTGCGTGAGACAGCAGAGGACGAGGACGGTATGGAGCGCGTGTGTGACACCCTTCTGATGTGCATCATCACCGTGCTGAACCAGGGCCTAAGAAATGGGGGAGGGGTCGGAGACATCTTGAGAAGGCCATCCAAAGAGGTCAGACACTCTCGCCCCCACACTGCTCACACACCCACATATGCACCTCATGCAAACACGCACACACAACATATTCTGGTGGCAGAATTATTAACAACTAGATGTGGACAGTATATCGTAATGAGTGATATACCGTACACATCAGGAAATACTGATGTTTTTGGCTGGTATATTTTTATTTTTTGTAAAAAAAAAATTAATAAATAACTGTAAGCTTTGTATATCCATGGCTTAACAAAAGCCTCTAAATTTAATGATGAGCGAGAGATCTGCTGCCCGCTAGTAATAAAGGTTTCACTTCTCGTCCCCGGTCTAGAGGTGAAATGATTGCTGTTGGTATCAATGTTTATAGTATCCTATTCTATCTATTCTATTCTATTCTATTCTTCCCTGCTAGTGGGCTATGGTAAAGGGGAAGCAGGTCGTTTTGTCACAGAAGTCGGGATTTGGAGTTCTGGGTAGGGGTTAGGTTCAGGGTTGGGGTTAGATTCAGGGTCAGGGTTAGGTTTAGGCTTAGGGTTAACCCGTAATGCCGCGGTGAGGAAACAACCCGTATCCGGAGTGTCTTTCATAGATATCTAATAGCAAACCTTGTCACATGAGGGCAGTAGATCTCCACTGAACTTTACACTGACAAGACATGCGACAAGTAATTAAAATATTGACGAATGACTCTTAAATTAATATTTAAAAAATACTGATACCGAGGTGAACTACATGGTATACATAACGCCCAGCTGTGCAACAAAGTAATACCAAATAGTTGTCAACAGTAGGATTTTTTTAAAATCATCATTTCAATTTAAATATGGAAACCACAGTAATTAATTTCACAGTAATACGTCAATTTTCAAACAAGAACATTCAATTTAGATTTGACAGCGCTGTGTCACAACTAGGTTCTCATTAGGCCCAGTATAACATTCTATTCAAGCATTTTTTTTGTATAAATTAAGTTAATATCAAATAAGGATAATGAAGGCCTAAAAGACGCTCGGGACGTATCACATATGCATTCTTATTGTACAGTACGTCCTAAATAACACCATCGATTCCATTCACAAAGAAATTCGTTTTTGATTTGTCGTGATTGACTAATTGATTATAAAAAATGTTGGCTTCCTGATATTGGCAACTCATGGACTACTGAACTTATTGTTAGTTGCAACCCTAGTGATGGTGCTCCCTACTCTGTCCACCAGGAGCCATTGTTTGCAGCCCGTGTTGTGTACGACCTGCTGTTCTTCTTCGTGGTGATCATCATCGTGCTGAATCTCATCTTTGGAGTGATCATCGACACATTTGCCGACCTGAGGAGCGAGAAGCAGCGCAAGGAGGAGATCCTGAAGACCACATGCTTCATCTGTGGTACGCTGGCAGGAAATAATTTGAATAATCCTTATAATAATAATAATAATACCTTGGATTTAGATAGTTATTTTGTAAATATTCCTAGCTGCTTCACATTCACACACACACCAATGGCAGCCGGCGCTCGGGTCACAACCCTTTGGGAGTAATTTAGGATTCAGTGTTTTGCTCAAGGACAATTCGACAAGTGCACTGTTGGAGCCGGGATTTCAACCACCAACCTTTGTCTCCAACCCTCCGGTCGTTGCAATGGCCGCTTTCTCAACTGAGCTACAGCCACACCTTATGTCCAGCTAATTTAATGCATTCAGTGCAGTGGACAAGTTATTTTTTTGGGCACAAGAAAAATCGAATTCGTTATTGAGAGAGATGGTGACAGGATTAAATCGGAAACTGGGATGGGGGGTGGTGGGTGTCGTTGCAGAAAAGCCAGACTGGGGATTTGAACCTGCGGCACTGCTTGACCTATGGTCTTGGGGACGCGCTCTCTACCCGCTCGACCACTGCACGCCCCCCACTTGCAAAATGCTTCTTGAAAAAATGGAAAACATGGTCTTACATTTATGAGCTGCAAGGTTTGGATATCATTTGTCCACAATATTTGGTGGTCCAAATATTGTGCAAATATGTTGTGCTTTGTTGTATATTGTCATTAACCTATATTTAAAATAAATGTTCTTACATGAAAAACAAAGTAGCAAAAACAAAGTAACAAAGAATTAATCATACTTTTCACTTAACATCAGAGTGAGAAGATGAGAGAAAAATCATCCCCAAGGGGAAATTATTTTGTTGATTCACTAGGCAGTTGTAGGTAGAAGGTAAAGGTGCACGAATTTGCGACTGGACCCGTGGACCCCGTACATAAACTGTGGATTGGGCGGATGACGCACCGAAAATGCAATCTACGTACATGTCATCATTGCCCTAGACATAAAGGACCTTCTTAATCTAAATGATTCACTTTTGCAACACTTTGATAGCATTTTTCGATTGTAACCCTTTGTTTACTGGGATTATGTGATGCAGTGTGGATAAGAGCAATTGGGAACAAGAGCGTGACGTTACACGCTTCCAAAAATCTGCCCGAATGAGCAGTAGCACCACCTTCTGTCAGACGGAGTTGCATGGATACATGTGCCATTGCTTCACGCGCACGGTGCGCAAGCGCTGCCGAAAGCCGACATGCCTGTGAATTGCTGCGTTACGGGCTGTGGAGCATCATCGCGCAAGTTACATTTCTTTCGTTTCCCCAAAGGGAACCCCAAGTTACCGCAATCCGAGACGAAAAGACGCCGTCTTGCTTGGCTGCTGCTGGACGATAAGAGCATCGACTGCATTTCCGGACGGGATGAGAGTGTGTTCGCTACATTTCCATTCAAGCCCCATGAGTGTCTAGTATCTACTAGTAGTATTTCAATGTTGCGTTCCCTTCGCACCGAGTTGGTGCGTCCAAAATGCCTCACAACGCATGACGCGAACTGGGAGCGGCTTTTGACATTCGAGGCCGCTCCTACTATGCATAATGAGCTCCTCTGCAACCAATGCGATCCTATCTCTCTGTCAAGCTACCTTCACAGCACACTGCTGCATGCAGATAGATGGATACTACAATAAAAAGACAAGAAAAGAATGGAATACTTGACATGTTGTCCTTCACTGCAGGTTTGGAGAGAGACAAGTTTGACAACAAGACTGTGTCGTTTGAAGAGCACATCAAGTCTGAACACAACATGTGGCACTACCTCTACTTCCTGGTTCTTGTCCGAGTCAAGGACCCCACAGAGTACACCGGCCCTGAGAGTTACGTGGCCCACATGATCAAGGTGGGGCTGATCCTTATTACCATGTAATTAAGCTGTAGTTTAAATACATCTTTTTTTTGTTTTGTTTTTTCATTTTATTGGATTGCATCTTCAATCGATCTGAATACACAAATTAAATATGCAAAACATCTTGGGACTTGAGATTCTGGGTAGCATGGGCCGCAGGTAGCATTCAGTACTGTTGGCTCAGTCTTTATCGTTGACCACGCTTTGATTCCCGCACAGAGTGGAAAGGGCCACCAGAACATGGGAAATCCATTCAATTATAAACGATTTGTCGACGATATTGAACATTTTTATCTATCTTTTATCTATATAACATATTTATGATGTCTGTTACAATTGACATAAGTACTCATGGTAGGGCGGGTCTCCATTTAAGTTATTTTGTGTTTGTGTTTTTTGTTTATCGTCGTGTGTCTATGTTTGTATCTGTGTGTGTTTGTCTGTGTGTGTGTGTGTGTGTGTGTGTGTCTCCATGTACCACCAGCAGCCCAATTGCATAACACCCCCCCTCCCCCCCCCCCTCCCCTCCTCCTTCCCT
>OMKY01208918.1:0-20124 GCA_900302395.1 Bregmaceros cantori
GTCGAACTTGACAGAGACAGTGAAGAGAGAAGGAGAGAGAGAGAGAGAGAGAGAGAGAGAGAGAGAGAGAGAGAGAGAGAGAGAGAGAGAGGAACGCTGATGGCTCACTTCTGGCTGTTTCTCATATGACAAGCTCAAGTATGAGGTGAAATGTTAACAGAGTAAACCTTGGCCTACTCCCTATAAACAACCCTATAAACATAAGTCTTGGCTGGGAGTTGAGGCTTATTGGCCCACTACACGAGGTGGGGGATCCTGTGCATGAGGGTCTGCAAGCAGACCGTAAGCTGTGTCACCACCATAGGAGGGCTTGACCCCTTTTTCACCCAAACGGCTACTAGTATAAAGAAAAGAGCAGAATGCAGAACTAAGCATAGCGAGAAAGTTATTTATGAGAACGCAATGAATGTTGCTCAACACGAGTGAAAGTACTCACCTAATGGCAGCATGACGTACAGCACTATGGGTCTGGACGGCGCCGTTCCGGGGACCAACGTGTCCGACTGAGAATCTGGAGAGAAATGGAAAGGACAGATTGATTCCAGCTCTTACCATTGAGCTCCCTTGGTGAATCATGCTTAATGCAATTACTGTGCTGGTAGTTTTGTTTAATAGCCTATGTTCATTTCGATTCAAGGTGAAAATAACCAGTTTTGCAAACTCTTTCAGTGGTTGTGGATTTCTGCAGAAGCCTCACAAGGACCATGCATTATGATCTTTTTTTTAGAATTGAAAAAACAAAATTTAAATTTAAAATTGAATAACAAAATGTATTCAAGAGGAAAAGGAGTCTTCTTAATTATATTACAAGCTGTTATAGATATGATTATCACATATTGCAACAATGCAAATTTCTTGCCGTGAAAATTGGCGTAGTGGCCCCCCGAAGGGTTTATTTATTAGTTATTATTTATTTGAGGTTGCCTGCACCAGCAACTACCTTCTAAAACTTTTAGTGCTTCCTAAAATATGATTATATTATTATATCTTATTGTTAAAAAAATCCTCCAGTGAAACTAAAGATAATTCAAAAGAAGTCATGAGGAACTTACCTAGGCTAGGAGGACGACCCAACATGACTGTGACCTCTTCTGGAGTCTGCGGAGTTGTGGAGGTGCTGGGTTTCTGTGGCTCCGCTGCTGCTGTGGTCTTTACAGCAGGTTCTGGTGCACGGCGGGTCGGTTCGACAGCAGGTGGGCCGGGTCTGGTGGCCATGGTGGTTCTGGCGCGGGGCGGGATCATTCTAGCAGCAGTGGCAGTGGGAGTCGCAGTGGGGGTGGCGGCGGGAGTGGTAGCCGGGAGAGTGGGGGGCTTTGCCGTCAGACGGGGAGGGTTGGTGCGGGCAGTGCTGCGGACCGGAGGCTGGGTTGTCGGGGGTCTCCGGGGTTGCACTGGAACGACAGGAACTAACGGCCTACTGGGACGTGCGGGTTCAGGTGCGACGGGCGGGGCTGTCGTATGAGAGCATGTATTAGCAGTTGTCAGGTGCATGATGAGCGTATAGACTAGCTGCACATCTTGAAAACTTGGATACCCCTTGTAAAATCATGCTCTTTGGAAGACAATGGCTGTGCCCGAAATCGCTCCCTAACCCCCATATAGTGCACTATATGGGGGTTATATAGGTCTTCACCCCTACATTTTGTAGGGGTGTCCGAATTCTCTGTGTTCCCTATATAATGCACTGAAAGTATCCCACAATGCACCGCAAAAAGTAGTGAGCATCGGATGCACCCTAGACGAAGCAATGTAACCCATAATGCATTACGAGACGTTTTAAAAATGACCTAAACTTTAAAAAAATGGCGTGAGGGGAGTAAATAGCGACCGACCACGGCAAATAATTATAAATGTAAGTACTTTTGACTTTTTGTGATGATTTTTGAATTTTATAATTATATTTTTTGGAATTATAATTTATAATAATTTTCAACGGCGCCGACTCTAGTGTCCGAAATCTCGGCCATTGCTGTTGAGTGCACTTTATGGGGGCTAGGGAGTAGGGGATAGGGACCGATTTCGGACACAGCCATTGAAAAAACAAATACTTTCACAGAGCAACCAAACTCAACAACAACTAATCCTATGCAATTGTCCCAACTCCTGAATGTGAATCCACAAAAAACAATGCTATTTTTTTTTTCTTATTTAATTTTTAAATTCAGCCATATTGAAAGTGTTGGCCTCCAAAAAGTCTAATCAATTCATGGACCTACGCTAGAGCATTAACACAGTGAAACTGGGACAAATCCATCCGTTCGAAAGTTATCTGCCACGGTGGGATCTGCTACGGTGGATGTGGCGGTGGCGCACCTAAAACCATTACATCCCCAATGCTCCGCCATTCGCAGAGACAATAAACTGTCATTACAATAATACAATACAATAATACACTACACTAGAATTAATTGCTATCAATTCCTGGATTTCCTACGATCCTCATATGATAACCCCATGGTGTCAAAGTGTTGTGTTGAATTCACCTGCAACACAGCGTCTCATATCCCGGGCCAACGTCATATTGTCAGGACAGGCACAGGTGTACTTGGGAGGATGTGGTCCCACCTGGGGAGCCGCCAGACACAGGAACTCACAGCCACCATTGGAAATGCCACACCAGTTCCTCCCTGGCAAAGTGGAAACACAACAATTACAAAAAGACATGAATAAAACAATTAACTCAGTGTCTACTGATGATGCGACATAGCGATATAAATTACTGTGCGACATAGCTCGCCCAGGTTTATGGACAATTTTTCAAACTTTTCCTGCAGTCATGTCGCGTTTCCCGCCTGCCTAAAACCACTAGCATCAACAGTCCCCAAGAAAACACACACTCCTTGAGTCTTGACAACAGACCCGCAGCACTGACTCCTTCGGTCAGTAATTAATTTGAATGTGTGGTCCTCTCTCACCTACCACCCCACTCCTTGACATCAGACAAAGTCTTCTACCTAGGTTCTGTCTCTTTGTATCTTTATCGAAAAAAATCAGTTTGTGAACCTTGCATCATTGACAATTTGATTCTGAATTTTCCATCTTCATTTTAATTTTCACCCAAAAAAAACCTAAACCAAATAGTGATGGAGACCCTCCTCGTATGCTAATGACATTGGATTTTGACCAGAGCATCTATAGCTAATAACTACCAAGGTGACTTCAACTTTTCTCGGATTCTAGCTGGTAATTGGACACTGGACTCAATTACCCAACAAAATACAATAATTGATTTGAGAGTGTATTATCCTGATTGGCTACACGCTATGACATCATTGGATGTCTTCTCCCATCAGCTATAAATGGCTGGCCTGTTCTCTGCTTTAGCTCATAGCTTAGCTTAGCTAGCCGGTACCCAGGCAATGTCCAGTATAGCTTAATAAATGAACCCTCTAAACATATTCTCATGTCAAGACAGGCCATTTTCTCTGTGTGGACACCTTATCTGAGTTACCATTACAAGAGGCAACAACTGGATGAGTGAGAGCCTTCACGTTGATCTTCCAAAAGGGGGACAGCAATAGACAGTGTATGAATGATTCTCCACAATGCATTGGCGTACCAGCTGGCTGTTTGAGGTTATGGTAGAGGACGATGTCCTCAGGGGAGGACAGGTGCTCGGCTAGTGCTCTGACATCACTTCCTGTCAGGCGGTCTGCGCTGAGGATGGCGTTGTTGCTGACATCCGTCCAGTAGACCCTCTCCTGGTGGAGTGAAAGGAACATAGTGCAGACAATTAGATAGTTAAACAGAAAAAGGGGACGCGACTTCACAACCGATGTACAACAACAGTCAATCCCTTAGCGGGTCAAATACTTTTCCACACTATATTTACAGTAATGTTTTACGGTACATTAAACATTCTCTACTTTTTAGAAAAAGCAAATTGTTTGCAATTTTTACATTCCAAATGTAGTTTTTTTGGCAATAATCGTTGGTATTTTTGGAAGACTTTTGTGGATGGCCATTGCACTGCAATGATATACACCCCGTCTGGTCATTGGAGGAACGGTAAGATGATGTGTGATGTTTGGGAAATGATCCAATGTTTGGGCACAGTCAGCTAAGACTCGTATCTCAAATTGGGAAACAATAACCACCATCTGTACTGTCCACGTTCACCATGTGCTCCTTACCTCGAACACGGTGACTCCCAGCGGATGTGCCAGGCGCTCCTCGTCCATCAGGATGGTGTGGCGCCCCCCTCCGTGCACGTCTATGCTGGACAAGGTATGCAGCTTGGAGTCCACCCAGTAGAGGCGCTGGTTGACCAGGTCTGAGCATCGAGAGGATTTCACTTGTTATTGTGTCGCTTAGATCATAGAAATACCGATTCATCCAGTAGTGGCTATGCCTTACATATGGCATTGTTTCTTTTTAGTTATTTTTAGCCATTGGTATGTAGATGAGAAGTTTCTCTGAGTACACAGAAAAAAACCCACAATATAAATCCAAGGTATGCCCTCTACTGGATTCGGCAGAGCTTCCAGTGTAATGAATTGATTATTCAATTTTTATTATTATTACTATTTTTACATAAGTGAGCATCTATGTACTCGCCAATCAATAGAACTACAAAAAGAAGGAATTGATCATGTGGGACTAGTACTACCCACCAACAACGAACATGGCCACAGACATTGTCATTCTTAGAAGCTGCTGCCTCAGTTAAAGGTTAACAGAAGACATGCACTGGTTATCTAGCTCACCGAGCGTGATTCCGTTGGGCCAGATAATGTTCTCGGTCACCAGTGCCACACGGTCTCCTCCGTTGAGCCCTGCCTTCTCAATCTTGGCCGGAGTTCCCCAGTCTGTCCAGTAGATGAAACTGCCAAGGAAGTAACAATGTTGTCACCAAACGTAGAACAATTCAAGCAATGTTACCGTCATTTATTGAGACTGATACTGGTCGGTGTGTCAGTGCATCATTAAACATAGTCTGTCAGGATCGAATGATTGCTGCAAGTTATTCTGAGTAGTTTATATGGACTTGAAAGAAAGCATTTTCAAATACATAAAAGGAAACTTTCTATCAGCAGCCTAACTGAAGAATAGACCATGCTAGAAACATTGTTTTTCTTTCTGGTGACCTATCTCCACTATGACAAATTCCATGTATGTATACTGCTTGTAAATGCAACCTGGAAAAAAAGCTGGTTGTGATTCATGATTTCTGTCGATTTATATTTGTAAGTTGAATTGCATTTTTAAAATCACATGCTGCACCTGCAGTGTTGTACCATCCTTGACCCTTTCGGCACTGAGGCATTACACAGAAATCCTACTAAAAAAAGTTTGCTTATTGCCAAAAACGTCAAAAGTGTTTAGTGATCTTGTCCCAAGAGAGTGGAAAACAGTTAGAGTCGGTTAGAATCTTTACGGGAACTCTATTTGTTGCCGCAAGGCGCATAGCTGGAGTGAATACCCCTTCCACCGCAGATAATAGGGTGGATTGCCTTAATGTGGGCCATTATTTGCAACTTCCTAATGTGGGACAGTCAGTTGGCTAATATGGAACAGTGGAATGTAGTGTTGAACTTAATTTTAGACGCATTATCATAGTTTGATTTTACCATAGTTTTACTGACATTCATTAGTTTAGAGAGGAGCCAGAGCCACTGGAGCTTAAGGGTCCCACATTAGGCAGTGACCCACAGTAGGACAATGCATCCGACCAGCAGTGCACATTCTTTAGCTGTATCCAGACTTACTTGTTGTTGGGGTCGAGCACAATGGAGCGAGGCTTGGACAGGTCTTCATGGAACAGAGTCTTGCGCCGCGTGCCTCCGGCATTGGCCACAGAGATAGTGCCGCGATGGCTATCGGTCCAGTAGAGTGTGCTATGCACCCAGTCCACCGCTATGCCCTCGGGAGCCTCCACGTCGCAGTCTATCACCACCTGGTGTTGAGACGGGTCTCCGGCTGCATCCATGGGGGCACTGTGGACAGAAGAAAAGTAATTATCGTTTATCCTAGGGTTCATTTGAAGGCACACAGCGAAGAGGATTCAAGCATATGAATGTTCAATGGAGGGATTAATCTCCCGTGCCCACCCGGGCGTGGGATTGGAGGTGCGAGCGAATCAATGTTTTTGTGCTGAAGATCCTAAATAAAAGAGAATCCCAATGCTAAACATTCATTCTGATCATTGGAGAAAGGATAAGATGATTTGTGATGTTTGGGAAATGATCCAACGTGTATTCGGGCAAACTTTGACACCTAGCTAAGACTAATATCTAACATTAGCAACCACATTAGGAATGCAATTTCTGTGAAGGGTCTCAATGCAACTGAGCTGTTGCGACTGACAGGGAGTTGAGATATGGCCATCTACGCCTCTCACCTGTAGATTTTCTTCTGGGAGATATCCGACCAGAAGATGCGATGAGAAGCAATGTGCAGGTCCACCGTGACGGCATTCTTCAGACGAGGGATGACACGTGTGTACTCGCTCTTATCCAGCGTCATCTTGCGCACTTCATGGCGGTTGGTGAAGAACAGGTAAGCTACCGTACCTGAGGAAGTCCATGCAGTCACACACATCGACATACACAGTGAGGTTTTCTAGAGGGGCTAGATACCGAAATTACTACTATCAAAAATATTACATTTCAGGGGCATCGTTTGGCAGAGTGGTTAAAGACGCTGCACTTAAAGTGCCTCCAACCACATGAAACGGTAACTGGAAATCTGGCAGGTGAAATGGTAAAAAAAGAAATGTGATGGTTTGCAGGCAAAGGCAAGTTCATATAGTATCCCCCATATAGTGCACTATACGGGCCGCACGCCATTTTGTAAGGGTGTCTGAACTCTCAATGTATCCTACATAGTGCACCGCGAAAAGTAGTGCGGCAAATAGTTCAATCATCACAAACAGTAGTTTTGACTGTTTGTGATGATTGTTGAATGTTATAATAGTACATTTTATAATTATATATGTTATAATAATTTTGACGGCGCTAGCGTTTGAAATCTCAGCTATTGCTGTTGAGTGCATTATATAGGGAGTAGGAGATGGGGGATAGGAAGTGATTTCGGACGGAGCCCATGTCTTTTGAATGAAATAAAGAAAACAAATATTTGTTTATTTGGACAACAAAAGCAAACAGATGTAAAGTACTCAGCGGGAAACACGGGTTAATGATGGCTTACCGGTGGCTTTGCATGTGTGCGTGCGGGGGTCCATCTGGTAGCCCTCCTGGCATTCGCACTTGAAGCTTCCCACCTGGTTGACGCACACCTGGCTGCACACGTCAGGCTCGGCACACTCGTCAATGTCTGCGGACACGGAAACACAAGTAGACTCACAGTCAGAGGTACAACAGATACGTAGATTCTCCGCTGTATTCTTATAGTTTAAAAAAGCATTGGTAAGGGTCTGGCTTTATGGTGTAGTTGATTAGCCCGCTGCATGCAACTGTCGTGAGTTCAGAACGCTTCTCCTCACCGATATAAGTATGCTACAGTTCTGCTTCCCCACTCTCTCGTGCCCCACTCTCCCTTCACGCTAACCCTGTCAATAAAATATAATGGGAAGTGGCGCTTGGCGAAGGGGAGGCGGTGTTATTGAAAGGAGAGGGTCATATTATCATGTATCGTAATGAAGTAAAAACATATATGATAAACATGTTTTTAAACAAGCATTTCACCTCTAAAGCAGTATGTTAATGTTAGGGTTAATTTTCAATCAATCAATGAATCAATCAATTTTCATTTATATAGCACAGATTTCTAGGAGGCTGAGCCCCCATCAAAGTGCTTCACAGTAACAAAGTGCCGATAGTGACAGTACGCAAATACAGTGATTGCATTTAAAAAAACCACACACACACATTATAAAAAAAACATATTAAAACACGTAAAAGACACTAATAAAAAGCAAGTGAAAACAAATTAGTTTTCAGCATAGATTTAAAGTGGTCTAGCGACTGGGCAGTCCGGATATACAGGGGGAGGGAGTTCCAGTTAGTTTTTGCTGGTCACTAAGATTGGTGTTGGTAAAATCTGTCATACGTTGGTTAAAGGGTTCGTTGCTGGGATGAAGCGTATCTACGGTTAGCCATAAACAGTGCTTTCAAATTGGGAACCATGCGGAACACTGGAAGGTCCAGTTAGCGGGGGCAGTGCTGATCTTTGTGCACAGGCTGTCACGTTATCAGGTGGCGGTTGTTTGGTTTGTCTTGGATCAAAGGGCGCCACGGAAAGCACGGCGTGTGAGGAAAAGCCGCTCAGAACTGGACAGATAAATGCTTAATTGGATAAATACGCACATTGATAAGATTGACTAGTGGCCATCGCACTCTTCTGGAAAAATACAGAGGCTTGCACGCTGGGGGGGTGGGCGAAGGGACTATCTGAATCTCTAGGTCTAGAACATATATACCAAACGGCAAGCCTAAGGACTTCAGAAGATTGTGGAGACCATATAAGGAACTGTTGGAGAATTATTGAGTTAATGAGGAGAAATATTGCTTGAACACTGCGGATCATGAACACTTGTGTGATTTATGATGATAGGATGTATGGGTGCTTGTCGTGTTTTTTCTTTTAGTTTTTTTGTCTTTCGTCTGTAAAAAAACTGAATACAAATATTTTGGAAAAAAAAAAGACTACTCCAGGGCCAAACATATACAGAAAAACAAACAAACACCGAGAGTTAATGTCAATTCTGTTAAACCTTTGACAGAAAAGCCCTAAAATCGGACACTTAAAATATAACAGCTGCTCTTTGTTTTTCATTAATATATGTTGTCTGATAATAACAAGAGCACACCGGGCCTCTTCCTGTCCTGCGCGCACTGGGTTCTGTTTACCGGAGCGAGCAACAACCCAACGTACGTAATGGCCCCCGACGACGGCACCGGCGGCACAAGACAGCAGTGTGCTGGGGTCCAAACAGTCCATGTTGACGTTGGCTGCGCTCGGGCTAAACCAAGAAACCGCTAACCTGGACGCAGTGTTTGCTGTAGCGCTCACACCATCCCAAACATTCTCACGTTCCCAGCCGACCCAGTCGCACTCAGCCAGCCGCGATTGGCCAACCGTGGGCCAGCCAGTCAGGGAGGCTGCCCAGCTTTCAAGGGAGAGTGGGGAGGGGGTGGTCTCGGCTGAGGCTCAGGCGTTTGTAAACAACACAGATGTTTATCATTTGGAGTTGGGCAATTCCATAAATCAGAAAAATGAATGTGACATGGACAGGGTTGTGAGCAGTGTTGGGCAAGTTCACTTTTAATATGAACTTGTTCAAATTTCGGTTCAGTCCCTGTAAAATGAATTTGTTCATTCATCGATCATCGGCCATGATTTTGAACTATGAACACGTGGTTTGCAAAAATTTAGTTCTTTGTTCTTATTTTGTTCTTTTTTTATGTTGCTGTCAGGGCTTGAAAACAAAATTATTTTTAAAACGTTCCGTTCTGAACGGTTCAAGCAGGCCTATGTTTAACGTTTTCGTTCTCGGAACCGTTCCGCCACCAAAATAACGGTTCTGAACTGGTTTGGAAAACAAAAATTTTGTAAAGTTCCTCATGCTCTGCAATGTTAAGTTTAGATATACTTTATACAAAATATATTTGGTGGCCTTTCAAACTTCAGTGTAACGATTAACGTGAAAACCATGTTTAAAACGCTATTACATTAGCTTCCCTGTCTGTCCACAAGATGGAGTCCCAGATGCATCGGGCTTGATAACTGACAGTGAAAGTGGACGGAAATAGTCTCCCCGACATAGGCCATGTTAAAATATATAGAGAACGAAAAAAAAAAAAACGTTTTTAACCAGTTTTGTGGATTTCATAATGTTCCGTTTCTGTTCCGGAACAGTTGAAGAAATATTTTTTCGTTTCCGTTTCCGCTCTTTGTAAAATTCAGTAAATTTCCGTTTGTTTTCGTTTTCATTTCTTGAACCGGTTCAGAGACCTGCCAACCAGACAGACAAATCAGATTGTCGCCCAAATTCGGGCGGTCCAATCAGCGCTGCGTTAGGGCGGGCCTTGTTCAAATCGAGACTTGGGCCTCCATGCCACTTGTCACACCTACTGCGCTGTGATTTGATAACTTCATTTGATTGACACTTTTTTTTGACACTTTTTTTTCGATCATGCTTAATCCAGAACAAATCATCGTTCTAGTTGTGTGTAATGCCTGGAAGATTCATTTGTTCTGGCAGGTTAGGCCACACCCGGGGGTTTCGCTTTGCAAGGGAAGAGCAGCATTGCCTACGGTGGTCTGCCGGGCGTAGCCTGAAATAACCTGTGTATTGCCGCTATATAAATATATGAGTTGATCAGTAACTATGATGTATGTGAGAGTGTGTGTTGTAGATGATACGTATTGTACCACACATTAAACAAAGTCGGTTAAACAGAGAGTGTGTTTACTGATTTCAGCTGTGACACAGGTGACCTGCCTGTTGCAATGCACACAGTTGTGCTGGTGCCAGAACAAGCAATGGCAGTCGGGTGAGATTGACTGTGGTCAGTTTGTAGCATGGTGAGCCGGCACCAACGTATCACCCACGCGTCGCATGTGATTCGAACGATCATTGGGTCTGGTAAAACCAGAGTTGGAAAAACGTGTCAAAAAAAGTGTCAATGAAATTCACAGCGCAGTGTGACTGCTGGTGGGACAAGCGGCGTGACAACCAAACTCCGGCTGCGTGTCTCCCATACCGAACTCCGCCCACATCTCGTGTCGCCCATACCAAACTCCGCCCACGTCTCGTGTCGCCCATAACAAACTCCGCCCACGTCTCGTGTCGCCCGTACCAAACTCCGCCCAGGTCTCACATGGCCCATACCAAACTCCACCCAAGTCTCAATTCGAATAATTTGATTCGATATACGCGTAGCGTCTGTCTGATTTGTCCCGATGCAATGTAACGTCTAGCGGCGCACGATGCGCCGTGCGATTCGTTGATTCTGGCTCACCAAGCTAGTCAGTTTGAAGGCCCCCAAATTTTGATTGGTCTCAATCAACTCTTTCAACGTCAAGCATTTTAACACAGCACGATGTTCTTACCTTCACAGCGCTTGTTGTCCACCAGTCGGTATCCAGTGGGGCAGAGGCATTGATAGCCCAACCTCAGGTCCTGACATTGATGGCTACAACCACCGTTGTTCCATAGACACTCATTGGAACCTGAGAAACCCAACAAGAAAACCCAAGAAAACCCAATCAATGTTGGTGACAGGCAAAACTTTATTGTCATTATGCAATGGACAAACAACCAAATTCTTTCACAATATTAGACTCATAGACTGTATATCAAGTAGACGCAGTGTGCATGACGTCATCCCATTGCTTTCATCAGGATTTTTTGTGCCCGCCGACTTTGCGCTGCCATTGTTGAAAGTACCCGTATATACGGGACAAGGAGAGATAGAGAGAGCTATACAGTATATGAGAGAGACACCCCACACGCGATTTCTTCCGGTGGTACTGTCCGCTAGGGGCGCCAACAACAGAGTCGCAATGAATGGGATCCTATGAGAGCTGAAATAAAAAAATATTAGCGCCAAATCTGGCACGTTTGTGAAATTATGACCCCCCTCACTCAATTAACCGATAATTATGGACAGTACCACCAGAAGAAGTCGCATATGGGGTGTCTCGCTCTCATATACTGTATAGCTCTCTCTATCTCTCCTTGTCCCGGATTTACGGGTACTTTCAAAAATGGCAGCGCGCAGTCGGCGGCACAACCCAAGTTTGATAAAAGCAATGGGATGACGTCATGCACGCTGCTTCTACTTTATATACAGTCTATGGGTTTTCCCCATGATGCATTGCGTGATTGCTGTACTTACCGCACTCCCTTAAGGGCTCGTCGGACCAGTCCTGACAATCCTTGCGACGGTCGCAGACGCGGTCCATGGAAATGCACTCTCCACTGGCGCACTTAAAGTGTTCGGGGGCTTCACAGCTTGTGGCTAAGGAGAGATTGGAAGGTTTTTTTTTACTTTTCATTCCAGTTTCCATTGTTCATTTCATTGAAAAGCACAATTCTACACCTCATCCTCTGAGTGGTCACCAGGTTTGCCGTCAAGATGCAGCAGCGCTCACCTGCGTGCACCTTGGCCTTGAACGAGTAGCTGAAGTTCTGCAAAATTGCACCCCACGGAATGTTATGTAAAGCTTACCACTCAAATTATTTTATAAAGGCCACAGATCAATGTGCTGTTTCAGTGCGTGTCACAGATCAATCGGTGCGTGTGTGAGTGTGTTGAGCGCATTTGTGTGTGTGTGTGTGTGTGTGTGTGTGTGTGGATATGTACATGATTTGTTATTTAGGATTACAATTGGTTTAAACGACTTATCTAATGATGTCAGTAGCTAAGTGAAGTAATTACTTTGTAATTTACTTCGCTTTTCCAGTAACATGTAAGATAACACCTTAATGTTTGCAGTAAACAATAATCAGATTAAAGTTACTTACCTAATAAGACTTTAATTACTAGCTGGTGACTTTAATGTTCTAAAATGCTTCCTGTTATTCATTTACATTCAATAGAAATATAATCTAAGCTTCAAAGATATTTTTGTTCATTTAGGTTTAATCCAAAGGGGTAGGCTCTGGTAAAACTGGTTGAAGGTTTAACTAAACTAATCAAACTTTTTACTTAAAAAAAATATATATATATAACTGCTGATTGTTGTCAGTTATATCACTATAAATTGGTGGTGAAATTACTGTCTACAAGTAGCTATGGCAATAATGCTCAGGTCTCAATGTCTCAATGAAGTACACACCGTTGACGCAGCCCAATTCGTCGCTCATGTCGCGACAATCGTAGCGCCGGTCACACTGGCGGCTGCCGTGGATGCAGGAGCCGTCGCCACACATGAATTCATCAGGACTGCAGGTGGAGCGAGCTGGGTGGAGGAACACACGAAAGCTGCGTCAATGGTACAATACGCAAAGCTTGAAATCTTATTTAGGATCGCCCAAATGTGTGGTCCTTTCTTTGCAAATTCCTGAAGTGGATCAGTCAGTTGCCTAATGGGGACAGTTGAACTTAATGTCAAGACACATTACCAAAGTTGGCTTTTACTATAGTTTCACTGACATTGACTTGTTTAAAGAGGAGCCAGAGCCACTGGAGCTTAAGTGACCCACTTTAGGCAGTGGCCCCACATTAGGGCAATCCACCTAGCGCTTAGTGCATCTCTATGCATGGATGTATTTAGCAATCTGTATAAGATATGATTACATCTGTGGTCATATATATATATAAGTATACACTATATAGTATACACTATATATAGAATAGTATATTATAGTATACACTAGGGCTGCAACTAACGATTATTTTAATAGTCGATTAGTTGTTGATTATTGAAGCGATTAGTCGACCAATCGGTTGGATAATAATTTTGTTCCAAAATACCACAAATTCTTACAGAGAGCAACAATTATGAGAACGTAACCTTGTCGACTTGAAATATAGTAAAATGTGGTTATTCTACACCAACACATATACAAAGATTGACACTAACTAATTCCATGTAATTTATATAAACATAATATTTTCATGGATATTCATGTTTTTTAATCAACTATGATTAATGGGGGAATATCAGCACAAAACTGCCGACAATAATAATGATTAATTTCTTTGGCGAGTATCGATTAGATTAGTCGTTGATACATTTTTGAATCAATTAGTCACCAATTAATCGATTAATATTTGCAGCCGTAGTATAAACTATATATAAACACTATATTGAAGATAAATATAATGAATAAACAATAAGACAAAAATAGTTATGACTTTTCAGAAATTCAGAGTCTGCCTCTGTGTTCTTACCACAGCTGGCTTCATCCGAATGGTCGACACAGTCCACTCCACCATCACAGCGCCAGCTGCTATGGATACACTCTCCGCTTCCGCACCGCCACTCCAGCACCGAGCAGGCGTGTCGGGAACTTGCGCCGGCTTGCAGCCCCGTCCCTTGAGCCCGGCAGGTCTCGGGGTCCTCATCAGACCCATCGGGGCAGTCTTGGTCACCGTCGCACGCCCACAGGCGCGGCACGCAAGCACCGTCGGCACAGCGGAAAGATGAGGGGCTGCAGGTGCTCGGGCGACAGTTGTGTTCGTCACTCCCGTCGGAGCAGTCGTTGTCACCGTCGCACGTGAAGACGCTTGACACGCACTCTCCGGACGCACAGCGGAATTCTGACTCGGGCCTGCATGTCTTGGCCCCTGCAGGTGCAGAGATGAGAAAGAATCAGTAAATAAATCTGCTACAGAAATGTTTATATCGATTATAGAAGGTCATAACATGAAAAAAAAATGTTTGCTTAAATTATGAATTCAAATTTTATTTTGTATTTTTTGTAAATGTTATGAAACTGATGAAGATTTTTATATTTATTTATTTATTTATTTATTTTAGAGCGGTTTTGGAGAGGATTCAATCGGTAACTGGGATGAAGAGTCGGGGGGGGAGACATTGCAGAAAAGCCGGACAGGGGATCTGAACTGGTCTCGGGGACACGCTCTCTAACCGCTCGGCCACTGCGTGCCCCCTTGTTCTCCGTTTTTTTTTTTTTTTGTGAACAGATTTTTTAAAATGTTTCATATCACAAGTTAGCCTGGCAAGCCAGAACAAATAAATCGTCTACGCATCGCGTGCGACTAGAACGATCATTTGGTCTGGCTTAAGCAGGCTACAAAAAAACTGTCCAAAAAAGTGTCAATCAAATGAAATGATTAAATCCCAGCGCAGTACGTGCAACAAACAACGGGGCGCTGATTGGCCCCCCCGAATTTGGGCGACTATCTAATTTGTCTGCCTGGTTGGTCCCGACCGAAACGAACCGTTTACTCGCGTGCGATGCGTGGACGATTTGTTGTTCCTGTCTCACAAGGCTAGCTTCTATCGAGTTTTCGGGATATACCTACTACAAAGCGACGGGATTCCGTCTCCTCTTTCCGATTTCAGTGGTGATATCGGCGAACACACAGTGTTCAATGGAACTCACCCGGATTTACCAAATGGCAAATAAAACCCGACAGAAGCAACTTTTCGTAATGACATTTGATATGGATGACCAGTAAAGACCAGTACCCACTCCGGTTGTGAGTTGATGTAAATTTTTGGTGCTTTTAAGCACCGTGTCGGCCATGTGCATTACTTCCCATTCCCAGCCGAATCGATAATACGCAAATACCGGAGTAGCGCTGCAACTAACGATTGTTTTAATAGTCGATTAGTTGCTGATTATTAAAAAGATTAGCCGATTGATCAGTTGAATATTTTTTTTATTTTAAAAATACCCCAAATTCTCACATTAAGCCTGTTAACCTGAAATCTAGTTAAATCTGGCTCTTTTTTTACCATCTAATGTACAAACATTAAGTTACATCACCTGCCAATCTGCCAACAAAGGTATTACATGCCATTTATAGCATAATATTTTCATGGTTTTCTTCATATTTGTGTATTTTTTTTTATCAATTATGGCCATTTAATGTTTAATATTTTCAGAAATTGTGAATGAATATCAGATTTGTGTAGATAAATGGGGGAAACATCAGCAGATTATCAATTATTAGATAAGTTGTCGATTAATTTTATAATCGATTAGTCATCGATTAATCGACTAATCGTTGCAGCCCTATACCGAAGGCAGGAGTAAATATAAAAAAGAACGTGCAGACAGGGTCCACGTTGGCCGAGTGGTTATGGACACCGCACCTAACGCGACCCCATTCATGTTAGTGGCGCTGTGTCTACCGCAGCGTCCGCAGTGTCGCGAGTTCGACTACGGCCATCGACTTGTCTGCAATGTCTACCCCCGATCTCTTCAACCCAGTTTCCGACTAATCCTATGCAATAAAGATGGAAAAACGGCGCTGACGCTGGAAAAAATAACTTAAAAAAACAAAAACATTGCAGACAAGTCGGAAAATAGGCTTAATGTTGAAAATACCACCGTTCCCCTTTAAGCGCTCTGGGTTTGCTTGTGTTCCTACAGACCCGCACAGTGATGTGCCCCCGTACGGTGCTGGTAACGGGCATCCCCAGCGTGAGCGAGCCCACTTCCCTGCAGGACATGCTGGAGATCTACTTCCAGAAGGCCAGCAACGGAGGAGGAGAGATCAGCAGCATGTTGTACAACCCCCACGGAGGACACAACGTCGCCATCTTCCAGTGCGACGCCAGCAACGGAGCAGGAGCGGTCGTCCTCGATTAGCCGGAAACTGGGTTGAAGACAGGGCTCTGAACCGGTTCAAGGAACGACAGCGGAAACCGAAAACGAACTGAATTTTACAGAATTTACGAGGAGACAAAAAAAGGTTTCTTTAACTGTTCCGGAACAGAAACGGAACATTATGAAATCCCCAAAACCGGTTAAAAACCGTTTTTTGGTTCTCAATATATTGTAATATATCTTATGTCTGGGAGACTATTTCTGGCTGTGTATCCAGCCAACTTTCACTGTCAGGCATCAAGCCCCATGCAACTGAAACGTTAATACAGTTGCACTGAAGTTTGAAAGTCCACCAAATATATTTTGTTTAAACTATATCTAGACTTAACATTGCACAATATAAGGAACTTTAAGAAACGAAACAAAATATTTGCGTTCCGGACCGGTTCAGGACTGATATTTCGGTGGCGGAACGGTTCAAACGTTGAATATAGACCTGCCTGAACCGTTCGGAGCGGAGCGTGCGGTAGACACAGCGCCATTACCATGAATGGGGTGCGTTAGGTGCAGCGTCTTTAACCACTCCGCCAAATGACCCCGCCCTCACATTAATCAAATTGTACATGCAATCACATTAGCGTTGCTATCGAATACTGTACTGTGATTTTTTTTAAACTTAAATCGGAAAACAATGTGAAGCGCCTTGAGGCAACTTCGGTTGCGATCTTGTCGCTATACCAAAATCTGTTGAGTTGAATTTTCTTATTTGGTTAACATGTAGTCTGTAATCTCCATAAGATACTATTAATCACTGATTCGACTCAATTCAAACTTTATTGATATAGCACCTTTCATGCCTCACAGCAACACTACATAAATAATAAGTACGCATATGCACACACACAAACAGACAATGGATTTGTCAATAAAACAATAGACAACAAGAGGAAACACTGGAGTGCTAATGACAGAAAAAAATTAAAAGTTTAAAAAACAATTTGATACATGAATAAATAAATCAATACAAATAAAAATGTATTGTTTGATTGTTCAATAAAATGAAGTAATTCAAAATGACACGTTTACATTTTTCTTTGAAGCAAATATGCTCCACCATGGGTAGATTTTATTAGGCATCCAAAGGAGGAAGAGGGCTCTGCGGCACAGTCGGTAAGACACCCTCACCCAGCACATGTGTGGTGGCTGTGACTTAGTTCGCAGGTGCCGGGCAGCGTCGTTCTCCTCCCCTTGCCATCTCCTTCGCTCTCCCTCTTTATTGAACGAGATAGAGACAGGATTAAATGGGAAACTGGGGTGAGGAGTTGGGGGGGAGACATTGCAGAAGAGCCAGATATGGTATTGAACCGGCGGCGCTGCTCGACCTGTGGGATGCGCTCTCTAACCACTCTGCCACCGTGCCCCCCCCCCTATAAATACATTTTTAGATGCTTCCATCTTTCCATCGTTCCTTACATGTTGGACACCACAGTGTGAAGAATGTCATTGTGACCCAATGTAACATCATCTTCATCATCTTCATCCCTGACTCTACAACCAGGCGTGATCGTGATGTTAACTTGTCTCCCGACAATAAAGGAGCATGTTGCTAGAGGCTGGTTCCCTTATTTCCACGGACCTCTCTAGTCTACACGCTCATGAACGAATGAATGAATAAATGAAATTCATGAATAAATGATTTGTATTTAACGACAGACAATACAGAGCCATTGGTCACTTCAACATGTTACATCGCATCAGAAATGGCATTCATTGCAATATGTTACATGGATTGTGAGAAGATGGATATAAACAGGATTAGAAGATTGCTAGATTACACCTGGCTGTCGGCGAATCCCCCTGGAGGGGCTCGTTGATTAGGGTTCATACAAGGCGCATCGTATGCGCAGCGGGGACAGTTCTGTTTCCCTCAGTGAGGTGGGGAGGGGGGTGGTTCGCTCGAGGCGTTCGAGCCCGGTGTGTGTGGGCAGTCATTGAGTTCAGCACATAGCAGCCTGGCAAGCCAGAACCAACCAACGAATCGTCCACGCATCGCACGCGACTAGACGGGTCTTCGAGTGCGATGCGTGGACGATTAATTCGTCCTCAGACCGCTGGTTAAGAATGGGGGGGTCTAGGGTACATCAATGCTCACTACTTTTCGCGGTGCATTGTGGAATACGTTGGGTGTACTATATAGGGTAAATGGAGTCTTCGGACACCCCTACAAAATGGTGTGTGCCCCATATTATGCACTATATAGGGAGCAATTGGGCGCCACGGTGGCGTCCTGGGTTCAAATCCCAACCCGGACAGGTCCTTTCTGTGTGGAGTTTACATGTTCTCCCCGTGTCTGCGTGGGTTTCCTCCGGGCACTCCGGTTTCCCCCACCACCAAAAGCATGTTCTAGTTAACCTGCTCCAGTCAGTGCCCCAGGCCAAGGTACTGGCGGCTCAGAACTGGAGTTGGCCCCCGGGCGCTGCACCGTGGCTGCCTACCGCTCCTCATGGATGGGTTAAATGCGGAGGAAGAATTTCACTGTACATGTATGTATGTATGTGTGACTAAATAAAGTATCTTATCTATCTATCTAATTTTGGACACAGACAATGTTGTCAACACTGGGTCAAAGGTCAACTCCAGTTGGTGTGTCCGGTTGGTGGTTGGCGTTAAATCGGATCATTTAGGCGGATTATTTTCTGTAATGTAAGGTGCGAATCCAAAAAATGATTCGCTTATTTTGAAAGGGTACAAAACCTAACCTTAACCCTAAACTTAACCTAACCCTACCCCAACCCTAACCCAACCCTAAACTTGACCCTAATCCTAACCTTAGCCCAACCCTAACCCCTAACCTTATCGTAACCCAACACTAACCATAACCTTAATCCTAACCTAACCCTAACAAAATAAGCGAATCGTTTTTGGGATTCAAACTTTACATAACGGCAAAAAATACGTTAGAATTATCCGATTTAACAGGGACCGTCCGGTTGGTGTGTCCAGGTGGTTCCTTGTCTCGCCCCCAGTCTCCACATGAGCGCCTCACGTTATTCTTGAACCTCAACTTGAGACCCGGGCCTCGCTCCTTCTCTTTGACAGACCCTCTCCCCCCACCTCCTCTCGTCCTTTGATGACTACCCGGCTGTATCCAAGTGGAAAATGGCACATTGAACTGTGTGACGCTGGCTTGTCACATTGTCTGACCGTTGGGGCGCCACTGAAAAGACTTTGCAACCAGCTCTCTCCATCTCTCGTTGCCTTCGTAGTCTGTTTGACCGTTGGGGCGCCACTGAAAAGACTTTGCAACCAGCTCTCGCCATCTCTCTCTGTCTTTGTAGTCGGTCTGACCGTTAGTGCAGTATATAGTGCACTATAAACTGTATGTATGACAAGCCAGTATGACCCTGGCTTGTCACACTGTCTGACCGTTGGGGTGCCACTGAATAGACTTTGCAACCAGCTCTCTCCATCTCTCTCTATCCTCGTAGTCTGTTTGAGCGTTGAGGCACAACTGAAGACTTTGCAACCATCTCTCTCCATCTCTCTCAGTCCTCGTAGTCTGTTTGAGCGTTGAGGCGCCACTGAAAAGACTTTGCAACCAGCTCTCTCCATCTCTCGTTGTCCTCGTAGTCTGTTTGACTGTTGGGGCGCCACTGAAGACTTTGCAACCAGCTCTCTCCATCTCTCTCTGTCCTTGTAGCCTGTCTGACCATTGAGGTGACACTGAACACTTCACAACCAGCTCTCTCCATCTCTCTCTGTCTTCGTAGTCTGTCTGACCGTTAGTACAGTATATAGTGCACTATATGGGGCGCACGTTTGTAGGGGTGTCCAAATTCTCCAAGTACCCTATATGGTGCGCTCAAAGTATCCCACAATGCACCGCAAAAAGTAGTGAGAATCGATGTACCCTAGACGAAGCAATATACATTGCGAGACATTTTAAAAATGACCTAAACTACAAAACT
>OMKY01208920.1:0-14238 GCA_900302395.1 Bregmaceros cantori
GGTCGAACCCCCATTGACAGTCGAGAATGGGAGTGTCTTCGACTTGTACCTGCTCTCATGGAACCCTTGCTAGCCAGACGCAGCAAGCCTTTCTTTTTGAGGATAAAACTCCCCCCGATGAACACGCCGGAGCTCAGCGCCAGCGACAAGCCGATGTAGAAATCCTTCCGACTGACGTCCATCTGGAGAGATGAAGAAACGTTATTTTGTCGGTTCACCAGAGACTAAAACTCCGTGTGTGTATATTGCTTGTAGATACATATGTAGAACAAACATGAAAACAACAACAATGGGGCGTATTCAACGATGTCCAAATAGTTATACGCGTTAAAAACAACGGCAATAACTATGCCCTAGTCAAAGAGGGCGCTACAAGTGTTCGCTGAAGCGTCTTGGGGATCACATGATGGGTCTGCTGATGTGTGTGTCAGCTTCTAACGATGCTGGCTTGATAAATAAACACCATTAAATACGCAGTAAAACATGGAGTAGCCTACCTTCGTGAATCACTTCGAGTCCCATTCGTAAAAGCAGAAATCAGCCTCCCATCTTTGAGCGAACCGTTCCAGGCAGCGCAGTGGAGTTTACAGCGCCCACACGGAGCGCCGCGGCGCGGAAAAAAAACTTGTTCAGGTTCACGAGAGGCAACAGAGGGGGCGTGACCTGAAGCTAGGCAACGCCTAGGATACAATGTGTGTGTATACAGTTTTGCGCGTCAAGTCGGATGCGAACAAAGCGTTGGCCCCAAGTGTTTTACAAAGTAGCGTGATGTGACGTAATTTACTTATCCCTTCTTACCTCCTTCCCTTTTTTCACGTATACATCTTGAAGCGCACAAAAAAGTGAATTGTGAAGTTGTTGAATTCAGAAAAAAAAGTTGAAACAAACATGCTGTTGCAAGTTGTCAATTAAATTCACACATTCGATAACATTACATTTCATCATTTGGAGATTCCTTAAGGCTCACAGTTGTTTATCTCCCAATACACCGAATTACCACTTTTAGACGCATTGGTGGCATACTGTAAATAAATAAAATTAGGAACGGACTTTACAAAATTAATGATTCATTGTGATTCATCATGAGTTAATGACATTCATGCAATTAATCATTATTAAATATTCTCGAAAGAGTCATCAAAAGTGAGGCATAGTCATTGGCAGAAGAGGGACAGAATGAATCTCCAAATTATTTTAAAATCCCCCAAAAGTTATTTTAGCTGCAGAGTCTGATTTTAGCAAGCAATAGTTTTGGCTTTATAATTTATAATTTTGGCTACTTTATTAAAATGCCCAAGAAGACTTGAGAATTGAACAAGGGACTTGCTCGCATCTCTGAAAACATGGCATTGCAATTTTCAAAATAGTGTTGCACTCATATTAAAAGGAATACATTTCTTGCCTAAATCTTACCTGAAGTCCTGAAAATCCCCTTTCAAGTGGGCGATTCCAGCAGTGCAGTGTTCAACAGTATTCGTGTGTGCTCATTGTACAAAGCTTTGAACATTCTTTGACATGGTGTGGGCATCAGCTATCATGACATCACAATGAACTGCATGAGTGACCCAATAATGTAAATAAAGTATCTCTCTCTCTCTCTTGCTAGCTGAACCTGACTGAGTGTAGACCTAATTCCATAGACTCCCAAATCCCAATACATCTTTATTATGGAGATAACATTGCCCATGAAGAAAGACGTCAAATCACCATTCGGTGGGCTCTGTGTTCTATGGTATTAAATGCATGAGTTTTATTACTAAAAATGGCCTATGATTTTCCAGATGCACTAAAAACACACAGAAATTGTCACTTTGAATGAGGTTTTAAACATTAGGTTAATTTAAAAAAATAAATAACGGCTAAAGGGGAATGGAAACATGGTGAAAGGAGTCTTCTCTTGTGTTGTAATAACAGATGCTAAAAAAAAAGCTTAAATTAGGGCAGCCAATGAGCTGCAATGTCATGTTTTGGGCCAGAATCATTGTCAGTGAAAACTACCTCTGAAAGTATGTGGAGTTTCTGAATGACCAATTTCCTCCATGGCACAAAAATAACAACCATGGTTTTGTAACAAAACCATCTTGATGATCGACAATGCACCATTCCATGCTGCCAGGAATACATCTCAATCTTTGGCTGCTATGGATGTAGAAAAAAAAAAAAAGAGAAACTCTTGCTTGCTCTGTTCATACTCAAGCAATCATAAGCTCCGATAGTGGGAGACAGTTCAGGGGTTGTCTATTCTGACATCCTGCAAAGAAACCCTGAAGCAGAAAGTTGATGTCCTTGATGTCCTTTTAAGTTGCATTGTCTTTTATCAATAGATTATTATTATTATCGTCCTTAATGACTGTGCTTACTGAATTTCGTTGTATGGAAGCACAATGCCAAATAAAGTATTCATTCATTACACCCCATTTGCATCTATTTGCATAAACTATTTAGGATAATCAAAGATGTCTTTCTATACAACAGGCTGGCCTGCCAGAGGCTTGCTTGGGGACTAATTAGTAGATTTAGTAGATTTCCCATACTTCACATGCACAAGCCATTCACACAGTCAGCAATCGATACACATTAAACTGACATGTTTTTAATGAGAAATACACCAAACTGAAAAAACTTGTACAAAGTGAAATAAAATAAAAAAAAATTGCATTATTCTTATAATTTCTGGTACTTTTTTTTGTTTTTGTAATTTTTTTTTGTACATAAAGTCCAGCTCTTCCTTTGCCACGTGTCACTCCACGGCGAGGTCCGTTTTGCTTGTTCTGCATGAACGTCGTCGTGTGAATCCACAAACTGTGCGCTTCCACTGGAAGTTCCCGGTTGGGTGGTCGTGGAGTGAGCTTTGCCCGTGGGGGGCGTGCTCAGCGGTAAACTGTCTATCCCGCTACATTGTCCTTCATTGGCATGGTTGCTCCTGTCGGGGCGGTTGTGTGCGTTGGTTTTGATAGTAGGCCGTGTTGTGCGGTTGTTCTGAGCCCGACGTTGCTGAAGATAACGGTCATCAACACCAGGAATTTGTGTTCTGTCCGGGGTTTGTGTCTGCAGAAAAGAAAATAGAGGTTGAAGCAGGGCTCCGAACCAGTTCAAGGAACGGAAACTAACAGAATTTTATGAGGAGCGGAAACGGAAATGAGAAAAGATTTCTTCAACTGTTCCGGAACAGAAACGGAACATTATGAAATCCACAAAACCGGTTAAAAACATTTTTTTCTGTTCTCTATATATTTGAATATTTCCACGTCTGGGAGACTATTTCTGGTTGTGCATCCATCCAACTGTCACTGTCAGTCATCAAGCCCCATGCATCTGGGGCTCCATCTTGTGGACAAAGAAGCGAAAGTAATGGCGTATTAAACCTGGTATTCACGTTAATACAGTTGCACTGTAAATAAATATATTTTGGACTTTCAAACTTCCAATATAGTCCAAAATATATTTTGTATAAACTATCTAAACGTAACATTGCACAATGTAATGAACTTTAAGAACAAACGAAATTTTGGCGTTCCGAACCAGTTCAGGACCAATATTTTGGTGGCGGAACGGTTCAGAGAACGAAAACGTTAAACAGAAGACAGAAGTTCAGAACGGAACTTTTTAAAAATAATTTAGTTTTTAAGCCCTGGGTTGAAGTGACCTTGACAACCAGTTGAGTGTTTTACCCGTAGACGCAGCGTGCATGACGTCATCCCATTGCTTTCATCAAAGTCGGGTTGAAGCCGCATTGTTGAAAGTACCCGTATATCCGGTACCAGGAGAGATAGAGAGCTATACAGTATATGAGAGAGAGACACCCCACACGCGACTTCTTCCGGTGGTACTGTCCGCAAGGGGGCCCACAGAAAAGTGTCAGAATGAATAGGATCCTATGGGAGCTGAAATAAAAAATATTAACGCCAAATCTGACGTGTTTGTGAAATTATGACCCCCCCCCCCCTCACACAATTAACCGATAATTATCCCGGCAATATACACTAAAAAGTCAATTAGCAACGATCTTTAAATAGGTTACAACAGGCTGCTAAGATTGGAATATTTGCATTGGAATTCCCATAGGCCTCGGATTTAGGAGACTAGGCTCCGCCCATACCAACCCGGAAGTAGGCACGGACATCAAAACGAACGTGGTGTCCATTTTTATATACAGTCTATGGTTTTACTGTTTACTGTGAATAATATAAACCTGTAGTCCAAGTCGTTTTATTATAGAAAAAAGCAATAGCAGCAATAGATGAGTGTAAAGGACTTACTGGACAGCTGTTGCTGTAACTGCCGCACCAGAGCTGCGGTCTGTTGTTGCTGCTGTGTCTGTTGCATGCCTTGTCTGGGGAACTGGAAAAGAGAAACACATTCAAAGACATGCACAAAAACCACTAGGCAAGCAATGTGTCCAGCTGTTGTCATGCTTGTAGCAAACACAACATAGTCGTATGTACAGACAGAAAGAAAGCTGCACATTTGGCTGTTGGGTATTAAAGCACAGAACCTGCCTAGACATTGTCATCCGGGGTCCGCGTTGGCCGAGTGGTTATGGACACCGCACCTAACGCGACCCCATTCATGTTAGTGGCGCAGCGCCTACCGCAGTGTCGTGAGTTTGACTACGCTCGCCGACTCGTCTGCAATGTCTGCCCCCGATCTCTTCAACCCAGTTTCCAAATAATCCTATCCAATAAAGATGGAAAAACGACGGAAAAAATAACTTAAAAAAAGACATTGTCATCCGGTGAGTTGACTACAACAGACGTTTAGGATGCGTGCATGAAGCATACATATGCCAATTCATACAGCACAGCCAGGAAGGCGGCCATACCATGGGTTGTTGTGGGGGTAGAGGCTGCATGCCCAGGGCCTGGCTCTGTGCACCACCGGGGGCCTGCGACACTGCCACCTGAGGTGGTTGTTGTTGCTGAGCTGCGGGGGGCTGTTGCTGGGCTCCTGCCGGGACCTGCTGCTGGGGAGCTACCGACTGCTGCTGTTGCTGCTGCTGTTGGGAAGACACCTGCTGCTGTTGTTGTTGCTGCTGCTGTTGAACCTGGTGCAGAGTTTCAGAGGGGACCACAGATATTGTTTAACTCTTAAAGCCGGCCTGAGATTCTCTCTAGGTCGTCCTCAGACGAGCCTTCCATCGTAGCCTCCAGTCATCCCAATCCTCCATAAATTTGGCCAATTTGTTGGGTTGGAGATTCATCAACTTCAAATAGATTCTCAAAACACGGGCCTAAAAATCTAGTTGGAGTTAACTTGGGTTGATTGTAACACAGAGCCAGCACAACTTGTGGACTTTTATGTGTCCATTTAGTGAGCTGCTGATAGAACATCATGGGCCAACAGCACACCACACACTCTGCTGGATGGTTTAACTAAAAACACAAAGCAAGTGAACCTTTTTGGGGCTTTCAAAAGAAAAGCTAGAAAGATTTAACTAAAACAATGGGAATTTCATTAATGTCTTTCATCTCCCAGCCTGAAATACTGCAAAAACACATTTTCCCAATTTTCACAAATGATGAATTTCTGATTCTTCCATTTCCACCTGAACGGACTCAGCTTATGAACAGAGGATAGATTGTGCATCAGCACCAGTCAATGACAAAACCAGACAACAACAAAAGGAAAAACAGATTCAAACTTTAAAGTTACACATGTTACACATAACTGGCAATGAATCAACATTCCAATGCCTACATCTCGTGGGAAATCACTCAAATCACTATATTGATGGCCAAGATCATTTATAATTTTTTAAAAATAAAAACCCACCCCTCCCTCGTAGACTATAATTCATGCCACCAGTATAGGACAGATACGTTTGCACTTTGCAGTGACAGTTGATGTTGCCGCGATACAATAAAAGTGTAGCCATCCATCGTGCCTGCAACAAACTGACACTTTGTACTCTCAAACTGGGAGAACTGTCCACCGTTCCTCAGGGATGGGTTGGTGACTTAATAAAGTACTGTACTTATTGATACATAGTAGTTTTAAGTAGCAAGAACATGGCGCTTTCTTCCACCTACCCTGAGAGCTTGCTGCCTCATGAACTGCTGTTGTTGCTGCTGCTGCTGCTGCTGCTGCTGCTGATGTGGTTGTTGTTGTTGCGCTTGTTGCTGTTGTTGTTGTTGTTGTTCTGCCAGCATCTGGTTGGGTCTCATCCCAGGATGGACGGCTTGGCCCCCCATATGACCTCCCATGCTGTGCATGAGCGGGGCCTGCTGTAAGGACTGGTGGGGAAACCTGGTAGAAAATGAAATATGGAAGAAATATGTTTACCTGTTTCCATTCTTTAGTAATAGTCTCCAGATCATGGGTATCACTGACATTTCATACAAAATTGCGTAATAAAGACAGGTGCCGTACAGATTTTGTACGCCAGGGGGCGCTGTACACGGCCTGAGAGGCGGCATATTTTTTGAAAGATATGAATGTGCCACACTCATTCGGAAAAAGGTGAAAATGCGTTTTTGTTTTGTTTTTTTGGGGGGCACTGAATGAGTTAAAATGATAATTCTAGTTTTATGGGCACTTGACGATTGTCACACTCTGCATTGATGAAACTTTGGCCACATCACAGAGATCACAGACGAGAGCGACCGTATTAGTACCGGTATATGCACATGCTTTAGTATATACACAAGGCGTGCCCCAAGTCATGGGTTGTTGACACGGATGCCGCCAACCAACCCAGTCAGGTTAACTTCGTGTGCTAGTTGGCACATGCATGTACTGTTCACTGCACAGACGGCAGGACTTTTATTTTATAATAATAATAAAAACAATAACAATAATAATAATAATAATAATTATTATTATTACGTAAATCAAGAGGAAAAGATGTGATTTTCAATACGGCCAGTAGATGTCACCAAGAGCCCACGGAGTTACAGCTTGTGTAACTCCAGATTTGTGCATTTACTCTTTTCAGTTTATAATTATTTCGGCTACATACCTTGATTACACAATAATCATGGCTTCAGTAGAACCAACGCATCGTCCAAATGAATATTGATTAAATAAAAAAATTTAAAAACTTGTGCTGAATTTGATTTGTGACTCAATAATTGAAAGTAACTTTTACTCATTACATTTTAAATGAAGTAATTTTGTACTTTTACTCGAGTACATTTTGAGACGGGTAATTTTACTTTTACTACGAGTGCAAAGTAAAGCTACTTTTACTCAATTACAATTTTCCAGTACCCTTTCCACCTCTGTCCAAAATTCAACACAAGCAGTGCACAACAGTTCAATACCAGCTACGGAGCACACCAACCTCTGCGTGTTCTGCATGGTGTAGCCGGGAGCCTGCTGGTGCACGTATCCACTGGGCCGCTGGCCCATCTGCCTGAGGGGGTCTGCTACGGCAGGGTTGGCATTAGGGTGGGAGCCCTGGAAAGGGTGGTTACCGTACGCGGAGGGAACCATGCCGCCCGCTCCGCCGCCTCCTTGCGAGGCCCCGTGCTGCTGCATGGCCATGTGTGGGGCGTACGTTGTGTAGCCCTGAGAGATGTTCTGGAGGGAGACAGTCATGTGGGGAGTGAATGGTGCCATACTGGGACACATTCTGGAAGAATACGAGACACTTGACAATTATTCATCTAATACTCGCTACTTTTGTGTGAGTCGTCCGCAAGCGATAGGAAGATAACATCCAAGAGTGGACAAGGTGAAGGCTAAGGGACACCATGCGAATGGCCGAAGACAGGGGAAGATGGAGAGAGTTGGTTGCAAAGTCTTCAGTGGTGTCGCAACGGTCAACCAGACTACGGGACAGATTTGGAATGCGTTACAAATCACAACTAGGGCTGTTGGGATTTTCGTTTTGATTGTCAAATTGCGATTTTTAGCAGTCACGATGTGTGCGGTTGTTGGCTGTCTGACTGCAGCCGTGATGTTATGGTGCGGCAGTAGCGGTGATATTTCAAAGCTGCACAGGACTGACCACTAAAAACAACTCACGAAGAACAAGCTTTAAGTCAGGTCTATCTAGCTTTTCCCTCACATACACACACATGCCGTGTTGTGTTCCTGGGTGCACTGAGCCCCGCCCGTGCCTGAGAAAAAAAATTCACGAAGGGAGGGGCTGAGCGCACACAGCAACACTCGGCATGTGAGTGTATGGGAGGAAAGCCCTACTCACAACTCATAGTTGTTACAATAAACCCAACATCCAATGGGTAAATAGATAACTCATACGGCTCAAAAGGGAAATGAGTTTGTTGAATCGGTAAGAGAATGTTTATACACAACACCCTATAACACAATCATCACAATGTAATTACATGAATGGGGGATCACTAAAGAATAGATTTATCAGGAGCTGTAGAGATAATTATGGTACAGTCTAACAGCCCATAGCATAAAGGATAGTTGGATGGTTCATAGCCTCCTTCCACTGCGACCATTTTCTGAACAGAGTATTATGCCATGCAGTTTAAATAGATGGCCCACAAAGTGGTTCATCTCGCATGAGGTGAAGCCAAGCCGAGTACTTTGAAGTTTCCAAAGGCTCATTGAGAAGTAGAAACCAAGACCTATTCCACACGCTTCGTAGAATAGAGCTGTTGCACAATATTAATCGCCAGCAGATGGCAGCATAACTAGGTTGTGGTATATAATGCCACTCAATCGTACGTCTACGTATACTTCACCGTAGGTCATAGTCCCAACATGGTTTGCCGCCACCAAGCCATGGCGTCACGGGCAACAGCCCTATTAGGACAAGGCCCTGAACGCTGGGGAGCACTAGAGTGGCAGTGTCATAGAAGCATGCTAGATGTTTAGGGCATCTCGGTGGCGCAGTGGTTAGCATTGCTGCCTCACAGCTAGAAGGTCCTGGGTTCGAATCCCAACCCGGACAGGTCCTTTCTATGAGTTTACATGTTCTCCCCGTGTCTGCGTGGGTTTTCTCCGGTTTCCTCCACCACCAAAAACATGTTCTAGGTAACATGCTCCAGTCAGTGCCCCTGGCGAAGGTACTGGCTCTGGAGTTGGCCCCCGGGCGCTGCGTTGTGGCTGCCAACCGCTCCTCAGGGATGGGTTACATGTATGTATGTATGCATGTATGCATGTGTGACGAAATAAAGTATCTTATCTCAGTACTAGCCATACTTGAACATATATTTTTTACAACATTCACCAGCCAAACAGAACTGAGGAAACGGTGCCTTACTGCTACCCAGAGATGGGCAGTAACGCATTACATTTACTCAGTTACAATTTTTTTGTGTACTTTTTCACTTTTGGAGTACATTTTTCATGTGTTACTTTCTTCTTCTACCAAATTTACTAAAAGTAAATTTGAGGTGAAAAAAACTTTAAGTACTTTTTACTGAGATGTCAGTAAAAAGTACTCGGTACATTAACTCTGCCTTTAGCGACACCCGTTGGGAACTGTTGGCACATATGTTGATGTCATATCTCTCTCTCGGGCGCTTTCATTGTCGCTCGCTCTCTCTCTCTTGGTGTCTCTCGCTCTCTCTCTCCCCCACTCGGTCTCTGTCTCTCTCTCGGGCGATCATTTTTTTCTTCATTCATTTTTTAAACTGAAAGTTACTCAGTACTTTCGCTACTTAAGTAACTTTTTTGTGGAATACTTTTACTTGAGTAACTATTTGGATGACTACGTTTTACTCCTACTTGAGTAATATTTTGCTGAGGTATCAATACTTTTACTTGAGTTATTTTCATGGCTACTCTGCCCATATCTGCCGCCTAGTGCTCACCTGGGATGGCTGCATGGATGTATACTGCTGGTTGGGCGTCATCTGTCTCATCTGCTGTCCCATCATGCTTTGGTTCTGAACGGAAAACACAAGGTATTGTCACGGAAACATGTTTACAATGTCATCAGAGAACCAAAACGTATGGATCCGCCCAGCAAGCCAGGTCAAATTCTGGCAATTAATAGTTCAATATCCTAGTCGATAAGGCATGCACAGACCTAGTTTCCTTCTTTTAATAATTAGTAAGGTTATTTTTTCACCACGACACAGATACAGGCCAACACACACCTTCCTTTATACCAACAGTTTCAGGTCCCTCTCCATCTTTTCATCTCCCTCCCCCAAATGAACGAAGAGATGAACGTGGATGTCGTTTCAAACAGGCCAGAGTCTCACGTGTGTGTGCATTTTGTGTGTCAATGGATCGAGAGGGAATAGAAAAATGTTGGATATAGCCACCAGTACCTGTAGGTACCGTCAATCTAATATGGCCTCCAAGGCAACTGGTTTACCGTTTTTTTTGGTGGACACAGTAGTGAATTAGCGATCCTGAAGCTCACGGAAAAAAAAAAAAAAATAAAATATATATATATATATATATAATTTCATATTTATGTACATATTGAACATCATGATCATTATTTTACATAAATGTCATGTTGAAGATGTGCGAGTAATTATCCTCATTAATTTGATTAATTAGTAGAGTAGCAAGATGAAGCTGATGGAGTCGCAGTGTGATGACAACAGATTGGAATATTTGTAAAAAGAGGGCAGGGAGGGGGATTTAAAAAGAAACCGAGGAAGTGCTTGAAAAAGAAAGTAAAATAAAGACACACACAGACACAGACACACGTCAGATAATATGGACATCCAAATCACAGCAACCATAAACACAAATGTCTAAAATTCTACTTACTCGTGTGTGACAATATACAAATGTCTAAAATTCTACTTACTCGTGTGTGACAATATACAAATGTCTAAAATTCTACTTACTCGTGTGTGACAATATACAAATGTCTAAAATTCTACTTACTCGTGTGTGACAATATACAAATGTCTAAAATTCTACTTACTCATGTGTGACAATATACAAATGTCTAAAATTCTACTTACTCGTGTGTGACAATATACAAATGCCTTTTCCCCTCAGGAAGTGCAGGCGGCCTATAAGAACCAATCATGCCGGCGGTGGCGGCGCCCCCTCTGGTCAAGTCTACCGATAGCAGACCAGACTCACCAGTCTGACCTGAAGCTGATGCCGTAGTATCTGGCCCTGGGGCATGTTGGGCTGGGGCTTGTAGCCCATGTACTGCTTGTCCAGCCCCATCATGCCCCCCTGCATGCCCATCATGGGGTAGTTAGGCCGGGCGGGGACCATCTTGTTCATGGTGCTCTGCGGGTTACGAGCGGGTCGATATGGGGATTCAAGGCCTGGACCCCCTATAGCGGTGAAAAGAAGAGACAACATTAGCCGTGCCTCTGGGTACATTTTCAACCATTTTCTTAATTCAAAACGGCAATTCCTGTTCTGTTAGACATTTGACCAGATTCTAAGGATGCAAGCATGCCATGTCCTCGCCATGAGCACCTTGTTGAAGTATTGTTTTGACTAGGGGTGCACCGATCACGTTTTTATGCTCCCCATCCGATCCCGATCCTTTAGTTTTAAGGATCTGCCGGTCCCGATCCCTGATACCGAGTCCCGATACAGAGATCTGATCCTGCAAAAAAATAAATACATAAAAAAATGTTAGTACCCAAACTATTTGGCACAATTGTCAATTTCAAAAGTCATTTGGCATGCTCCCCGACTCATTTCACGAGTCCCGATCGTTGGAAAAAAGTCTGATCGCCCCCCCCGATCACCGATCTGAGGATCGGATCGATGCACCTCTAGTTTTGACACACATAATTCATCATTGTTGGTTGTAGAACTACTAATGAAGCGCCAGAAAGAGTGTAAAACAGTTTTAGGGTATGAAAGGGGAGCGAAGGACCTTTTAAAATGCTCTTCCTGGCTATGGGCAAAATAAATAAAACTAGTAGGGCTGCAACTAACGATTATTTTGATAATTGATTAAACAGCCATTTTTACTGGCGATTAATCGTTTAATCGTTTTCCTTTAAAATCGATTATTAGCATTAATTATGATTATGAAACATTAAAAGTTTGCAATGTTAATATTAAACTTTTTGCTGTTTCGCCATCTCCATTTTACAGTAATAGCATGAAAGAGCCTACTCTTACAGGCTAAATTATAACATATTGGGCTTTCACGCAAGGTTACATGTTGTCTTTATTGTATTGGGGCCTTGACACAGGAAAAATTGCATTGGGAACAACATATATTCAACATGTTTGAGTAAAGAATAGGCCAAACCATGAAATCGGTTGCAGCTCTAAAGACTAGCATGAAAATATTAGTGTGTAGTCAGAAATACCTGGATAGAGATAAAAAAAGAAAGACAAACCTGGTGGGAGAGGCTGGTTCTGGGTGTAGAGTCCCATAGGCTGCTGTCCGTAGCCTATCCTAGAGTATGCGTGGTTCTGCTGGCTCATCATGAGGTCTGGCTGCATCCCAGTCCCGTACGGCTGGGGAGTCCTCACAAAGTCCTAGTGGGGGAGGCAAAACCCACAGACTTTGAACAAATGCTGACATCACAGTCACCGTTTCTATACTTTTGTTTTTCCACAATGTTGAAGAATAGGTAAAAAGCAATATTTTATTAATTGTTACTCAAGAAATCTCAAGGGTCACTGTGGGAGTTCCTTTCTAAAATGGGAGCGAACCAGACCCTGCAACCAGTTAAAATTACATTTACACATTTTTTAAAAACATACAAACATTATTAAATAGAAAAAGGCTGTAGACATAATTTCCTGTAAAGCAGAGGTCCACTTCCTTATATGTAATTTCTACCAATCATGTTTAGATGTCATTTGTACAGAATATTTAGCGAACGGTTAATCAATTCACATTTTGTGAGAATAGCACTGAAAGGGTTCAGTTGATCATGACAAATGATTGAATTAGGTAGCAATTAATCCCACTCATAATTGCATTGGTGGTCAGGCCTCCACTGAATAATGCGCTGTATGAAAAATATGGTACTCCCATTCCCAATGCTGCCCATCATATTCTAACAGAGCTGCCTTCATAATAAGACATTCCGTGATGAAAACTTTTTTTTTGATTAATTGGTGATAAAAATTAATCGTAAATTGCATCCCTACTTGGCAAATCTGAGAAAAAGTTCCCTGAACATGCTACAGCCGCAGTCTCCCACCTCGTTCTTGGTGGCCGGCGCCTTCTTTTTCTTGTTCGGCTTCTTCTTCTGTGAATCTGACGTGGGGTTGGCTGCATTCTTATCCGCCTTGACTCCATCAGTGAGCTTCTTGTCCGGTTCCTGTGATGTAAAAATGGTCAGAGCCTGGGTTAGCCTTGGGAATAAGAATAGATTTTTTTTTGAGAAAGAGAAAAACTTTTTTATAGCAAAGATTTCAGACAATTCTGTATAGCCAGATCCATACACATCCGATCCTACACACCCAGGCAACAGCCTGTTCAAACTTTTGTCTTCTGGGAGGCATTACTGCTTACATTGCTTTTAATGTGAAATGACAAAACCTTGCATCTTGTATCCAATTCTGTACCCATGGAAGTGGACGTTGGTCTCACCTGGGAGAGGGGTGTGGGCGGCTCCTCCTCCTCCGGGGGCAAGGGCAGGGGTTCCAGGTAGTAGCTGCGGGGTTTGGGCTTCTGATGCGTGTGGTAGAGCAAAAAGCGCTGCTGCTCTTCTAACCGACAGACTTTGCGATCGACTCGCACCGTGCCGAACCAGCCCCACGACAGCGGGGCCGACTGCTTGGAGTGGCCTTCGAACACGTCCCACGGACTGATCTTCTGCTTGGTGGACACTTGGAGGCCCTGAGGGACGTGAAGTGTATGCATAGGTTTATCAATGTCCAAACTTCTAGCTTGCTCGCTTCTTTGGGTGTGGGACATGCTTCTGAGCACACGTGGGGGCTGAGGAGAATGTATACTAATCAGGGCTTTGAACCAGTTCAAGGAACGAAAACGAAAACCTGGAACTTTATTTTTCTTCCAGGGAACAGAAACGAAACCGGAAACATTATTGGCTGTGTCCGAAAACGCCCCCCTAACCCCCATATAGGGCATTATATGGGGCGCACGCCATTTTGTAGGGGTGTCCGAATACTCCATGTGCCCCATATAGGGCACTGAAAGTATCCCACAATGCACCGCGAAATGTAGTGAGCATCAGGTGTACCCTAGACGGAGAAATATAACCCATAATGCATTGCGAGACGCATTACACTAATTAAAACGTAGAAGAAGACAACGCGCGCTCCGAAACAAAAACAATGGAGGGCGGCGTCAGGACGCAGCAGCAACCGACGGCGGCAAATAATTATAAATGTGAGTATAATTGATTTTCTGTGATAAAGTATACATTTATTATATAAAAAAAAGCA
>OMKY01208921.1:0-16136 GCA_900302395.1 Bregmaceros cantori
ATAAAAAAAAAAAATTAAAAAAAAAAGGGGTATTAGTTATGAAGTTCAGTAAGTTGGTTGATGCACATGTAAATTTTAAAGTGCAGTTAGATTTATACTTTTAACTGTAGCCCTAGCTAGAATCGAGTTGTTAACTTGTTTTAACTGGTTCAACTTGTTTTAACCTGTCTTGACCTGTTTCTACTTGTTTTTAACTTGGTTTAGGTCCCTCCCGGAGTTTGCAAACTCCACTCACGGACAGCCGGGTGAAATATAGCAACTCTGCTAAGCCCGTTTTGTACAACCATCTTCTCATGTCGCATATCTTATGCTGAAATGTTAAATGGCTCTGTATTGTCTGTCCTAAAATAAAATTCATTCATTCATTCATTCATTCATTCAAACCTTAGCCACTGTCAGGCTGTGGCAATAAAAGGTGGAAATTGAATCAAAAAATTATATATGAAATGCATATAAGATTATATTTTACTGTTACTTGGTAGACTTGTCAACTGTGCATACATCGCCCCCATCTCTCCATGTTGGCCGCCACGCTTTGCATAACCAACACGGCACAAAAATATTTCTGAATGAAAAAGCAGGGTCTGAAGAGTGCACTGCAATCGATCCTGCTCACTCCACAGTCAAAGCTGTAACAGATTCAGACAGGGCCACAGCTCAGCAGGTTTAGTCTTCATAATAGTCAGAGAGCTACGGAGGTTTTGGACAATGCCTCAGCCCACGCTAAGGAGTTTCGGTCAGTCAGCGCTACACACACATCTTACTGAAAGCTATGCTCTTTTACAAAGAGTCATAGTCAACACAGTTATCGCCAGAACCTGAGCTAAGCAGATTCCAGCAGTCATAGTTAAACAAGTGCACAGCCAAATTCCATTAGCCACCAAAGCGACAGTTACCTCTCGAGCGATAGCAAGGGAATATCCTATAAAATGACCACTGGCAGGCGATAACACACTCTGCGGCGGTGGCACCATGTGATTGCTGGAAAATTCATTAAGGAGCCGCCTAAGTAGTTCTGTGGTTATTTCTGTGAGACCCGTGGAGCTGTTTTACAAAGACACCGAGGGGCGGTTCGTGCTTGATCAGTTGCTAAACTGAGCGGGAGCGCCTGCCGCCAGCCCGCAGAAGACGCCGAAGTGCCGAGAATGCTAAAGTAATCCCGTGGCAAGTGGCACGGTAAAATTACATTGGGCATGTGCCTTTGATAAATCGGTGGCAATACTTCATGGGGATTGTGGTGCTGACTAATTGATATATAACTGAGGCAGAGCTGAGTTGTAATTTCTTAAAATTGCAAATTGTATTGGGAATTTAATTGTCACTTAGTGTTATTATTATCACTATCTGTGATCTATTTTTATAATTACAACATTACAAATAGCTGCCTGTTTCAATGCACTCTCAGCGCCAGCAAGTCCATTAACGCCAACAATGTGTGCGGATTGACCACTGACCATTGTTTCAGGAAGAAGTTTTAAATGGAACCAATTATACTCGATACAACCTAAAAACACTTAGTTGAATATGTTTAAAACTCAAGTAAGGTTGTAACTCTTGGTTGGAGTGGATTCGGGTTCGAATCAACTCGAGTTAGTGTACAAGTTATCAATTCAGTTTCTGGATGCAAGGTGCATTAAGGATCTGTTGTGCTGAGGTAAGCGTTATACAAATGCTGACCATCGTAGAAATGCAATAAAACTGGCTAGCCGACTTTACTAGGTGCACGGAAAGTCACTGTGTGTGTGTGTATGTGGGTGTACATGTGCGTGGGAATTAATATCTCACACACACACACACACACACACACACACACACATTATGATAACACAACTTCTCACTGCTCACACAACTTCCCGACTCCTCGGGCAACCCGAAATACCGTGACGTCCCACAGGAGGGCGTACTGCCGCGGGGGACGTAAAGTTTGACGCACCAGAGCTGTACTGCCCTCACCACCTCTCTCTCACCATTTACTACACGTCAAGTACGACCTCTGGCTCCGCATGTCTTCAAATTGGCAACAGTTCTCTTGTACTGTGTAGGAAAAAATACAATATAAACATCCACCCACTTCGTGGATTCCATGAACTATTGCACTGTTGTGGTCATCTACAGGTAATGCACAAAGAAATGCACAAGAAATACACCACAAGTAACAGTCATTCAGAATGTTGGTCGACTTGCATGAATAAGTGACTATTATAAAATATATTGTTATGTTATTATTGTTATATTGTTTAATTGCATAGACAACTACATTTTACTACATTTTTTAGCAATTCTCTCATTTTTTAAAGACCTTGCAGAAATGTTGTGGAGGGGAGGAGAACTAGCGACGCTGCCCCTACCTGTGAACTAACTCACAGGTACATATGCTGGATGTGAGTGTCTTGCCAACTGCGCTACAGAGCCAGCACTTATTACCTTTTAAGTTTTGCAAAAACATAATCGTTCATTACTCCACATCCCACAGAAGAATGACACATTTCAGGACACAGTCTGCTAAAAGCAGAGGCAGTGAAACACTTTGTAAGATGCACCAACACCAACACCACCAGCATCGGGCCTTGGAAAGAGCATTCAGGAGTGCAGTGTGGCAGGAGACAAGGGCACAAAGGAAAAGATGGGGAAGATAACGTGCGACAATGGAGTCTGTTGAAACTTAGCGAGAGCTATGAGACCTGCACCCAAGGACACAGAGGGGGTGGAGAGAGGTGCATAACAGATTATCTGCAGTGTCCTGGCAACCCACCGGCATTAGGAGATTGACTGTGACCTGCCATCTTCTAGCTCCCAAATAATATTAAAGTTAACTGGTCAGATGACGCGTAGTGTCTTGCACGTCCTTAAAACGTAGAGCTTTGCAGGTGCAGTTTGTGCCGTGACTGACCGCTTTGCCCACTGTGAGTAGCAAGACACTGAAGATAAAACATGTTTATTTTTTGGGTAACAGTCAACGTCTACAACGCCACAGCTTGGTGGTCGCGCAGTAACATATTTGCCGGAAATTTGTTGGATATTAAGATGGACAAATGCCTTAGCTTGTCATTGAGCAGCCATCCTGTTTTAATGGATGTGTCGGTAAGGGGTCTGTGGCCGCCAAAAAGAAGACCTTTTGCGCAATGCTCGCAATAAATGCTCCTGTCGGGTATAAAAACATGATGTGTCTAAACCAAATCAGTCGCCAATTCCAAACCATTGTCCATGGAGCAGCCAAGTCCCGCCCATTCTGATCGAGTAGGGTGGATTGCCCTAAAGTGGTAACTATGGTAATGTGTCTAATTAAAGTTCAACTGTTCAACACTATAATTCACTGTCCTACACTATAGGGCCCACATTACGGCAATCCACCCTACATGGCACCAACAATCAAAATAATATGACTCAGTCTAAAGATTTGATTACTTACTTACTTAAAAGTTGTTATCTATGGCATATATTAGTGAATGCTTAATTAAATAGATATTCTAATGTTAGCCTTTACAAGATTCACAATCAAATCTGCCATTTCTCTCTTGCTATTTGATGAGCCAAAATTGTTCTGGCAGATCTGACCGATCTGCCAGAACATTGCACATTTTCAGTTCAAGAAAGTAAAGGTCATGCCATGTTTTGGTTAGGCTGGGCTGGTATTGTGTCTGTTTGCAATGCAGGACTTTAACTTTCTTGAACTGGAATTACCCAACTCTGTACTTTATGCAAAAGCAAATGTGGTGCAAGAAGCTGATTCTGATTGTAAACCACAGCAAGGGGCAGTTTGATTGGATTTGCAGGAACCACTCGCCTGTCAAATGAGTGCGAAAAGTGTAAATTGTATTCTGTTTTCACTCATAACGTTGCACCTATTGGTAAAGCAAGTGTGCTCTCAATGATCACACCCCATATTGCCAACCCCATGAATAATATTACATTGTTCAAACATTTTTCTGAATAATAATATACACAGCCGTACAACTTATACAGTTTATGCATACTTGATGAAGGTGATGTCCCGTTTATTCTCAAGAACGGTACAAGCTTGGAACTCGTATTTCATATCATATTTTGCTGATATATATATTACATGATACACAGCTGAAACATTAATTGTTTTGTCATCCGACTAAAGCTTAGGCCAGACAATCTGGCTGAATGGTTTATGGTTGACCAGCGCTCAACCATGAAACATTAACAATGTGGGGTTCAGTGTCTTCCTCAAGGACATTTTGGCATGGAGGCTTTTCAACTTGCCGGTCGTTGGAACACTCTACTTGCTGTGTTGTAATTCATTATTTGCACTGATATCAGCAACTAAGTTACAGTAACAAAGTTACTTTTTAGTTTAATTACTTTTACTCACGGATTACTTTTTACAAAGGAGTAATCACATTAAAGCTACTCAACATTATTTACGTTTTAGTTATTTGACTTATAACCCTACTACTTTCATTTTAGGTTTAATCATGGATCACATATTTTATTTATTAACCCTTTTTGTCAATAATCTAACTTAGTTAATTTTAAGAGGAGTAGTCAATAATCACTAAACGATTACTTTTAAGTAACTGTGGCAACACTGATTATATGCCAGATTGTTTAAATACACCTTAACTCGTATGCACATTAAAGAATGGACGTAGGCAAATCACCTACTGCACATGGTTTAGGATAAAAGAAAAATATAATAAAAAGCAGTGTCCCTTGAATCTTGTCTTTGTCTCTAAATTAATTGAAGTGAGGAGAAACCTCACTGCGATCGCTAGCAATGCGTTTCATACATCCCTGATGTCTACACATATTTCTTCCTGCTCGATTTCCCACAAATACAAAGCAAACATTTACGTGGATCTTAATTAGATTCCTGTCGGCAAACAGCAGCATATGCAGCTCTCAATCTGTGGAAATATCTCAAACGTAATTCTATGAGTGCATATTAATGTAATACGGCAGTACGCCGCACGGCACCTGCAGGGGGGAGGGGCATTACAGCTTATTCCACAGCCTAATTACAAGGCCAGCTCCTCTCAGAAGGGAACCACGGACTAATTGGACGGGGCCATACCACCACATTAACACACCTTCTCTCTCCTGCCCTACCTGTGAGGTACCTGGGGCCTCCGGCTCAGGTGATTAGACAGCGGCTGTCATTAAAAGTCCATTAGCAGCCGGGAGAAGCAAGGCCCCAACCCCGTGCTTTCACCACAAAACACACTTTTGCAATTTGCTGACGTAGCAGCAGCGTGCAGGGGCGGAGGGTGTTTTCTCCTGTGCGCCTGCATGTGTGTGCACATATTTTAAAAGGATTTGGGGAGAGAGACTGCATGAAAGAGGTGAGGCAGGAATCGAGAGGGAGAGAAAGAGGGATAGAGAGAGAGGTAGAAAGGGAGAGACAGAGAGGGACATGCACATGCGTGCATATTTTTGAATGGTTTGAAGAGAGAGACAAAGAGACTGTGTGTGTGTGTGTGTGTGTGTGTGTGTATGGGTGTGTGTGTATGCGTGTGTGTATATACCCATACCATGTGCCTGTGTATGTCTGCGTGTGATTTTGTGCATTTGTGTGGGTTCGTGGCATGCATGCATGTATATGCTTGTGTATGTGTGTGTCCAAAAGTTTGCATCAGTTTGTGTGTGTGTGTGTGTGTGTGACCATGTGTGCTTGCCATTCTAGAGATTTGCATGCATGCCTGTCTTGCATGCTGTGTGCAACTGTGTGCCTGCCTGTGTGCGCACGTGCGCCGTGCACAGCCATGTGTGTGCGCGCGCGTGTGTACATGTGTGCGTGGGTGTGCGTGTGTCTAATGACTCATTTAGGGGTCCTACCACTGGGAGTAGGACAGTAGGGCTTTGCTAAGTGCCTGCTTATTAATTAAACATAGCCTAGCCCAGCTCCTGGGAGCAGCTCTGTGTCAGATCATGTTGTCAACGACTGCACCCAACACCACACACCTGACATCTGTCTCTGCACACACCTGTCTGCCCACTCACCTGTCTCGCTACCCATGTGTCTCACCACTAAGCTGTCTCCCTACTCAACTGTATCCCCCGTCTATCCACACATAGAAACACACACACACACACACACTTGAAATCTGTCTCTGCACACACCTGTCTGCCCACTCACCTGTCTTGCTACCCACCTGTCTCCCCACTAAGCTGTCTCCCTACTCAACTGTATCCCCCGTCTTTCCGCACACAGACAGACACACACACACACACACACCTGTCTCCCCACTCACCAGTCTCCTCCCACACACACCTGTCTCATGTCCTCCGACTCACACACAAACACCTAGGGAGGATTGCCCTAATGTGGGACAGTTGTTTTTGCAACTTCCTAATGTGGGGACAGTCAGTTGCCTAACATGGAACAGTGAAATGTAGCTTTGAACAGTCGAACTGAATGTCGCGTTAAGGTAGATTGCTTTTACCACGGCTTCGCTTATGTTCATTATTTTAGGGAGGAGCAACAGCCATTTGATCTTAGCTGTCCCAGATTAGGCATCGGCCCACATTAGGGCAATCCACCCTACATCAACAAACACCTGACCAACCAACTTACATGTCTCCCTCACACATGTCTCACACATGTCTCAGGACCACACACACACACATCCCATCCTTCCATAACCTTAACCATCGGGAAATAGTTGAAGAGACAAGAGCGGTAGATTTGTTCTGTATAAGGCGCTGTGTCTGCATGGATGCGTTGGTAGTGGTCTGCCATGTAAAGATGTCAGTCTTCATCCATAGACCTCCCCTTGAAATAGCGATGCCATGTTGATGCTGCTGATGTATGTGCAAAAAAACACAACCGCATTTTCCTTCAAACGTCGATCTAAATGATTTGACAACAGTTATTATCATTGCTCACCACCTGTCTGAGCACACGCACACACCTGTGTAGCTCCGCCCCACCGCAGCGGAGGGACGGGCTGGCTCGCATTGGGCTCATTACAGAGCTGCCGTCTGCTAATTGGCCTCCAAATGTGTTTTTCTAATTGTGAATTAAAGTGAAATAAGACAGGCTAATGGGGCTGCACACACACACACACACACACAGACAAACACACACACAAACACACACATACTTACATCCTCCCAGCCATTCCTCATGCGATTGTTGGTGAGCATGCACATTCAGTGCACACACACATAGAATTGTGAATAGATACTTTCATGGGCACACATACACTAAAAGCCACACACGCAAAAATTAAATACACACACACACACACACACACATACAAACAAATGCGCACACACCGGCCCGAGAGTGGACACATACTTTAACAGACGCACAAACGCTAAAAGCCACACACGCACAATCATACAGGAACAATAACATACAAGAAACACAGAACACAAATACACACAGTATTCACAGAGTCACAAATACATCTTTTCATGGACACACACTCATCCACCCTACCTGACACACACAAACACAAAATCCACACACACACACACACACACATTATATGTGCACGACTATCTATAAACACGCACATATACATGCAAGGGAACTGCAAACACATATTTTCATGGACACCCCCCACATAGACACACATAGGGATAACCACACACATTATACATCCACAAGTATCTACAAACACACACAGCCACACACACACAAATCCTTAACCGTAATGTAATTTGCTGGGAAATTACAGCCCTCTCTGATTGTGCTGTTATAGTATAAAAACATGCAGTATTATAGCCGTGGGAATTATTCCACGCTGTGGCCATTCATCACTTGGATAGGGTTTGAATAATATCAATAGCTAATATGGTGTAATAGCTGCTGCAATATTAAAATAATGACTAGCTGTAATAAAGCTGGCCACTAATGGAGTGGACACGTGCTGAAGGAGAGCGGCGATGAAGAGGTTTAACATTCAGCTGTGACAACCGGTCAATGAAGACTCCAAGCACAGTTTAATAGACTTAATAGACCATACCATAACTTGAGAAGAGGTCTGATACTTGCGGTCTAGGACAGCCGTTCTTAACTTGTTCAGTGCTAAAGTCTTTCTGTGTGTTCAAGCCAAACACGAGCTACCACTTGCATTGGATGTGTGTGACGGGTTGCTGCATTTTTTTAATTTTTATTCATTTTTTTAAGTCTACGGTAGCCCCACGCCGACGCAGCTGGTAGCTCATTGACAAAATAAACCGTTCTCACAAGTTCCTGAGAAATACTTCACTGGGCCATCATGACGTTTCCCCTAGCAGATTGCACCCTCTGTGTTTATGGCGGCTAAAGTTTCCACGTGCAGCATGAATGGCATGGGCAGGATGCGGCAGGTAACTAACCGCTTACTTTTAGTATTATTTGGTTAGAAGTGGTCAAGGCATATTCAAGGTGCTTAAAAGGTATTCTAGAAAACATTACAAGCACAGCAAGTAGAGAGAGTGTCTTCTGAATTTCATAAAATCTTATGTTTACATTTAAGGTGCACACAGCATTTAGTGGACCTTCAAATTAGTTGTATGAAAATGGTTGGCATGTGTGTGTACTGCTGTCATGTATATGTAATATGGCAAATTAAAATGAATCTTGAATCTTGAGCTGATCAAATATATTTATTCTCAGTGTTTTTTTTTTTTCATTTCATACCCCCTTTAGGCCCAGTCACAGCCATGACAACTTTGAAATTGATACTACTGAAATTACAGAATGTAGGTCTATATGCATTGTTGGTTGGTGCTGCTTTACCAGTTTCTGTGACCCCCACCTAGGGCATGAGAATCCTAATTTATGCCACCTGGTGGAACTAACAATTTTAATTAAAAATGTGTTAGGGAGATATCATATGCCCTACATATCAATAGGTTTCATTACGATGAACATGCAATGAAATATCAATTCAGTCGTGTGTGTCTGTAAGCACGTCTAGCCAGCATGTCGCTGATGCTCATCCTGGCAGAGGCCTGGTTGGGCTCACAGTCGCAGTTAGCCTGGCGTCACCAGACCAGTGTGCAATGGGACCGGCATGGAAGAGGTGAGACTGAAAGCCTGTCTATCAGGGCCCCGAACCGGTTCAAGGAACGAAAACAAAAACCGAAAACGTACAGAATTCTATGGAATATAGGAGCAGAAACGGAAACGAAAAAAGATTTCTTCAACTGTTCCGGAACAGAAACGGAACATTATGAAATCCACAAATCGGGTTAAAAATTTTCAGTTATCAAGCCCCATGCATCTGGGGCTCCATCTTGTCGACAGATGAGGAAGCGAATGTAATGGCATTTTAAACCCGCTTTCACGTTAATACAGTTGCACTGAAGTTTGAAAGTCCACCAAATATATTTTGTATTAAGTATATCTAAATGTAACATTGCACAATATAAGGAACTTTAAGAACGAACATTTTTGCGCTCCGAACCGGTTCAGGACCAATATTTTGGCGGAACGGTTCACAGAACGAAAACGTTAAACATAGGCCTGTCTGAACCGTTCAGAACGGAACTCTAAAAAAAATAATTTTGTTTTCAAGCCCTGCTGTCTATCAAACATTGTTGCAACCATGACCAATCAATTGCAATATGTACAGGACAAAACAACCAGCTCACATGCATCAATGGTGCCACTGTGTCTGGTAACAGTGTCCATGGTATGACGAGAGTCCCAAACAACAAAGAATGAAACTTTTTGGTGAACGGAATGTATTGATATTCTATGAGCAATTATTCCATCAATTCCTTGTATTTATGCTCGGGCGAGTAGCACAGGTGTATCCACTCGGCTCATAATGAAAATCGATCCACAGCACTTGGATCTCGCTAGAGTGAATAATTTCTCCCACCCGACTGCCAATGCATTGCGGTCGAGTGCTGGCTTGGGCGTTCACCTGGGCGAGCGGTCTGATGGCCAAACGGTGAATCGTTTCCAACGAGAAAGCCATTTCAAAAAGTCTAAAGAACGGTGTTACCACAGTTAACAAAAAGTAATCACATTACTAACAACTCTTCTTAAAGGTTTTGTTGCCAACTACTTTATTCCAAAAGTAAATAAGTTGATTGTTTAATTGAGTGAGTTAGTTACTTTCCATTATTTTCAGCAGTTTCCCATTGCAAAAACACACAAAAGACTAGTTTTAAAAATAGTCAACAGAAATGTAAACTACAATTTACATTAATAATGTAAGCACATTAACTGCATTATTTGTACTAGTTATTCTAGCAATATTACTAAACTTTAAGCAAATTAGCAACAATAACCATCATATAACATTAATTAAAATGCAACTACTTACTTACTTAAGTAAGTAACTTTAACATAATTATTACTTTGGAAAAAGTAATGCTTTCCATTACTAATTAACGGGGGAAAACATTCAGTGAGGGGCAGGCTAAAATTAAAGTAACTTAGCTACTGTATTTTAGTTTCTGACATCACTGATCTTGGAGAAATCTTCACCAAATACTACAAAATCAATATGTTGTCATTATTGCATATTAGTTTTTTTCATGACGTTTCCCAAACCTTCACATTACGAAAGTTTTTGCAAACAACAAACTTTAGTACCAAGTAGTCAAAATGATGCCATATGCCTCTCACCCCAAAGGCCAATTTATATTTCTAACTCTGCTGTTGTTTTTTGAGTATGCATTGTGCATTGGTGAGCGCTTTGTGCTTGTTGTTTCTGTGCAGCAAAGCGTCACACACCTCCTGCAATTAGTGACTTTTCATTCGCACCTATTTCAGTCATTTGACTCCCCAGAAAGTTTACACACTATCTTCTATGTTCTAACATTTCCAAGACTTTTCCAGGGCCTGGGAAATAGAGCTTGACTACTAAGAAAAAGAAACTGGGTCAGGATCCAGAACTTGATGGAGGTCCACCTTGACAAATATAAAGTCCATGGATCAATATTTCAATGTGGTGACACTTTTAAACATATAAACATCTTTTTGGCAAAATGCTGCTGAAATGAAATGAAAAACGCACCGGGCGCCAATGAATTCTCGCAACACCTAAGGGCGAATCTGTCCCTAGGAGAGGTTTCATTGATTCGAGAAAATCCAAATAGTTATTCCAAAGGCAGAAGACCCATGAATGCAGGGACCAGGATGCATCGGGGCGCTGCGTACAGGCTAAGCTAAAATCCATAACACAACCTAGGTAAAGTGATGGAGAGACCTTTCCTTAAGTCTATACATGTGCTGCCAGACCTTTGGACAAAATTGTCAGCTTTCTAGAACTGTTGGAAAGTTGCCTTAGAGGACATGGTACTAACGTTGCTTTCAATCGTGTAAAATACACAAACAATATAACCTACACCATTCAAGATAAACATCAAGTTAAGAAGGAATGTTGGCCACAGCGATTCATTGGTGACTTTACAGACATTAGAATTAGGCTTATTGCGTAATGCACATGCAGTCAAAAATTGATGAAATCCATTATTTAAAGCTAAAAAGCAGACATACTCAACTTCCCCCCAGTCGGTATGAGTTTAATATAATAAATATTATTACATGATTTAAATAAACAATCCCGTCGGGTCATTTAACAAACAATAACAACCTTAGGGTACAATGATAAGTCAATTGCACAAGTGTTCATTTATAGTTCACAGAATACCATTCACACCTCGCCGGTCCCCTGCTCTCCAAAGCCTGGGCAGACATTTTAAAATATCAAAGATAATGAAATTAAATGAATCTACTATCATGCTATTTCAAAATAAATGATTGGAATTCATTTCAGTTCAAGGATAATTAAGCATAACAAATCACACCAAGGCTGAGATAATAAAAAAAACATAGAACTTTAAAAACTGCCCATGCAAGATTTCCACAAGACTTTATCAAACTAATATTTAAACTTTATTCGCTTCATTTCACAAGGCACATACTAGAATCCATGGGTATCCAGTGCAGTCTCGTAAGGACTGATATGAGTCCATATCACTCCTTATGAGACAGCATTGGAAATACCTTTTTATGGCTGCTAACAGTGACGTGCAGTGAGGTTCATGCTTGGTGAGGCAGTGACTACCAGAGTCAGGTTTACAAATATATGAACCCAAAAAGGTTAGCCAATTACAGGACTGGTTAATTCGTATCTGGTTGTATCATCAGCATCCTTCACAGTTCATGCACACAACCGTACATCAACACACACACACACACACATATGTATTTTAAAAAGTATGTAGAAGAATTAAACCAGCAAGAGAAAGCAGATAGCAGTGGCATTTGCTTTGCAGTCTGCACAACACACACCAAAATGTAGTCTAATCATTCATAAGATTAACAATAAATACATTCTAGTCTTACCTATTTGTAGATGATGTTCATGCACCTCTCCTTTGCCACAAAAACATCCGTTACGTTGTTATAAAAGTCCTCCTTGTTTCCCTTTAGTTTTAAAGGCTAAGCTCTCTCACTGCTTACGAAAAATGGATGAAATCACATCCAGGACCGGATGAAAACTGTCCCTATCCATAGATACTACAGGATATATATGAGGACTAAAGCAGAGTGTGAGTCTACTAAAAGTGTTCTGTAGCTAAATGCACGGCGGGTTGCTCTCATTATACGCTAAAATTAGGCCCGAGTCCAGCCCTGGCCTTGTAGACGACTTTCATTTATAGACCAAAGCCGGAAAAGGATTTCCCCTTTTCCACACAAGACACTATTCAGGCTATTTTTTTCTACAGCATCTGGACTTGTGAATGATGCAAGAGCACTCCGCAGCTATTTGCACCGGTGTTATTTTGGAGGTAAAGTGGGTTTTGGTGCTAGTAAAGTGGGAATGGAAGCAGCACATTTGAGAGATACAACGGGAGACACCTGCCTCGGGGCAATATAAGCTATTTTCACAGAATTACGAAACAAAAGCACTACACTATTTAGATATATACAACATTATTTCCTGCAGCTCATTAAAGATGCCAAAGGTGACAGCAGGCCACTGCGAATCAGAATACTTTCGATAATTATTAATTATTTATTTTTAAGGCAATGAATTAACGTCAACAGGCAGCACAGAAATGGACAATAATTTTAATCTCACTTTATTATTCAATTCATAATTGTCGATTTATTGACTATCAATTGAATTGGCAGCTAATGTAATCAATTATGATTGATTAATCACGTTCAGCTCTTAGAGGTGATGTTGATCAAATGCATCTGCAAGCTAGTTGACGAATAATACGCCTTCTGCTCCCATGATGGGGGTGGGATGCCCCAGGACGCCAATCGGCTCTGTGCTGAGCCCTTCGCACTGCCTGCACATAAGTGAGGCTTGTCCACTGGTAGATGTTGTTTGCCCGCAACAATCTTGGTTGTCCTCTGCACCTCTTCTCATCAAGTCTTCCACGTGATGGGATTTGATGAAAAAAAATAAGTGGTTGGTCGACTTTCAGGTCAGTGTCTTGCCCAATAACACTCTACCATGGAGACGGTTGGAGCTGGGATTCGAACCACCAACCTTACGGTCTTCAACTCTCCGGTCGTCACTCTACCAACCAGCCAGCCCACCAAATGAGCTAGGTTGATTAGCCTAATGTGGGCCCTTTTTTTGCAGCTTACTAATGTGGGACAGTAAGTGGCCTATGGTGGAACAGTGAAATGCAGTGCTGACCAGTTGAACGTAATGTTATGTAACTCTAATCTTGATAACAAATTATAAAATATAGTTGTACGGGACTACAGTTTCTGTTTTTTTTTACAGTCTGATTACAGCAGTCTGATTACATGTGTTCCGTTACGGCCCAACCCTAGCGGTCCTCTGCAGAAGCTCTGGGTCCGTGGGGAAAGAAACATGGCTGAGTGTGTCTAACAAACACACTCTAGCTCTAACGGCCACTCACACACACTTCAACTAGCCGGCTCTCGAGCTACAGCTAGCACGCCAGTACTCATCTCAACAGTGCAATTTGCATACACCACTACCCCTCTCAGGGAGACCAACATGGCTGCCAGCCTTCGCACGGGGGAACACACCATTAACACTGGCCATGAGCTGGTGAATGTGTGTGTGTAGTTGTGACTTGTGAGGATGTGTGCGTGCAAACAGAGACACACACACACAAACACACACACACACACTGACACTGAGATGCCTGTGCTTGCGTGCATACACTCGCACAGTCGCACACAGACACACACACGCACCCTCTCCGCCCACACGGAGCTGTCACGCTACACACAAGTAATGAGTCCAGTTTAACCACACCGAGCAACCCCATTAATTGTGTCTCTCCTGACAAGGCGTGCATGTGGGCATATGTGTGTGTGTGTGTGCGCGCGCACACTCGTATGTGCTTGTGTATGTGTGTGTGTATGTGTATGTGTGTGTGTGTGTGTGTGCACCCACTTGTATGTTCTCATGTATGCATGTACGTGTGCGAGTCTGTGTGTATAAGTAACTAAGACGAAGTAAGCAAACGTAGTGGAGGGAACGCCGCTCGAGTTGCCGTTGCCAACAGGGAGGGAGAGCGGGGACATCTGCATGGAGCACCGAGTGATTCACAGGGAATACCGCACGCACGCGCATTGACGTGCACACACACGCACGCACTGAATTTTCGTCTCCGTTGGGCCTCACTACATTCTTGGTCACTGGTTGAATGAAACCCAGAGAAAGTCATCCGGGAGACGCTCCGTGTTTGGTGTGTCCATGGAGGGCAGTGTGAAGATGCTCCCATTTTCTCTCACTGCCCCTCTCACAAACTCAGGGACCCACGCAGTTGGCTCGCAATATTCTCAGAAGTTACATTCTGCTAAGTTTTGGGACTTTCTGCTCGGCATTCTGAAGGGTCTCCATTCCAAAAATGAACTAAGGCAACTGGGATATAAATATCAATCGATTACCAGACTTCTAGTATATTGGTGCAAAATGTTTTGGTTTGGTCACCATGCAATAGGGCTGCTGCATGGTGATGTCACGGCTTGGCGATGGCAGACATTATGATGGTATCATTGCAGTCAGATAAACACTATTTGCATAACATTGTCCATTTAACAGTCTTCCATTATTATTTAAAATGTTTTTCCAGCCCATTCAGGCTGTTTTTTCCAAGCTTTATTTATTATGGTTAGCGGAAACAGGTGAAGATGGGGGGCAGCCATGCGGGAAATACGTCGGTGGCGAGACTCGAACCACCGCACCATTGCGTGCTTTCCAGTGCTCTACCTAACCTACTGAGCTACTGGGCAGCACATCGGTCTTCCATTATTGACTTATCAATGGTAATATGCAATCACCAGCAGATGGCAGCGTAACTATGTCCATTGCATTCCCCCCATGTAATGGACGTGAAGATGTATACTTCACCGTGATGCCAGCATAATGTCTGTGGACACGTGCAACTGTCCTGTTGCAAACAACAGAAACAAAACACAAACAACAAAAGAAGAAGACGACTTGATTGCCAATACACAACAAAAGAAGAGGAAGATGCTTGTATTGCGTTTCAGCTATATCTCTTTAGCAGTTGCCGGCAACTGCATACCTCTAGTTTCATGACAACCTCGTCCAACTCACGAGTATAGCCTGGAACCAAGCTGAAGTTGAGTTTAATCAATGTCATTTAGGGCGGTTTCCGGATACATTATTATGACTTCAACAGCTGCATTTTTGCAGTTTTTTTCTAAAAAGTGATCCAACGGTAACCCCCTTTCCAACCCGGGAAGGCGTGTGGCTGAGTCCGTCCTTCATAGCAGAAACAGCAAATGAGCATGTACAGAGGGGTCATTCAAGTGATATCCTTCACGAGTTCAACACAACTTTGAGAGGAAAAAAAAAAAAAATTAATGGTGTTCTCGTTTTTATTTGTGTTTTTTTTGTCTCCAGTTCAGCCAGGGCGTGGAGGGAGAGAGGGAGGGAGCGAGAGAGTGGATTAAGGGCGACGGCGACAGAAATGTTTTTATTTGCATTAAGCAGTGCACTGCACATGGCCTGGCCCTCAAACAAGCCTGACTGGCTCTCCAAGGACGCATGGCCTCCGATTGATACATTAATAAAACGCCTCTCTAATGAGCGCGCGCGGGATGAGCAGGGTGAAGGTGCGAATCATTCACACCCCCTACAGGAACGTATGTATGTGTACGCATCAATCTCGCTCACTATATATATATATATATATATATATATATATATATATATATGTGTTTTTTTTTTTTTTTTTTTACTGTA
>OMKY01208922.1:0-12695 GCA_900302395.1 Bregmaceros cantori
ATGGTAGGTCGTATTGGGTTTGAACACACAGTTATTGGACGTGGTAGGTCGTATTGGGTTTGAACACACAGTAGTTGGACGTGGTATGTCGTATTGGGTTTGAACACAGTAGTTGGACGTGGTAGGATGTATTGGGTTTGAACACACAGCAGTTGGATGTGGTAGGTCGTACTGAGTTTGAACACACAGTTATTGGACGTGGTAGGTCGTATTGGGTTTGAACACACAGTAACGACGTGGTAGGTGGTATTGGGTTTGAACACAGTAACTGGACGTGGTAGGTCGTATTGGGTTTGAACACACAGTAACTGGACGTGGTAGGTGGTATTGGGTTTGAACACACAGTAATTGGACGTGTTAGGTGGTATTTGGTTTGAACACACAGTAACTGGACGCGGTAGGTCGTATTGGGTTTGAACACACAATAATTGGACATGGTAGGTCGTATTTGGTTTGAACCCACAGTAACTGGACGTGGTATATGGTATTGGGTTTGAACACACAGTCACTGGACGTGGTAGGTGGTATTTGGTTTGAACCCACAGTAACTGGACGTGGTATATGGTATTGGGTTTGAACCCACAGTAACTGGACATGGTAGGTGGTATTGGGTTTGAACACACATTAACTGGACGTGGTAGGTCGTATTTGCTTTGAACCCACAGTAACTGGACATGGTAGGTGGTATTGGGTTTGAACACAGTGACTAGCCTAAGTGGTCTGGTGTCAGTATGGTCATATTGTGCTTGTGTGTTGTGTTTCCAGACTCTCTAAATGGCTGCAAGAAGGTCTGGATCGGACATCTACGCCAATGGTGAGTCACCTGTCACTATCCACCGCTCTTTATTCATTGGCCGCGGCCCCGCGCCAGGCAGCCTTTAAATTGACCCCCTGGTCCCCGCACCAACGAAGCAGAAACGTGACCATTGTGACGTCACGCGTTCTAAATGATGCCACAACGGCGGTGCCCCCGCCAGGCGGCCACCCGCTATGACAAGCTGGCGCGCTAGGATCGCCCGCTCCACCTCGTCCCAGTGGTCTGCGGGGCGGCTTGGAGGAAAGTGCGCTACAGCGCTCCACCCGGTGGTTCCTTGGTTTGGCTCCGGCTAGGGCTTTAGACCGAAAATCCAAAATATGATTTAAAAAAAACTGAAATGTTTTTTCCTTGGCCAAGGCGATACAAACCTATCTTGCCCATTGTGCGCGTTCACTCTGGCATACAGCGGTACTTTGTTAGCATAGCAAAGCCCCACTGAACAAAACTGGGGTGAAGATGGAAGCAACTCTGGATGGGACAGTATACAATATTATCGGAAATCGCAATTTTGTCTCATTGTCCGTTCAAAATCAGTGAAATCCAAACCCTGCTGAGTTCATTTGTTAGACCAACAAATGGTATTTGTGCGTGTGACGTGATATGACCGCTATGGCGCACGTCAACCATAGCACCGGTAGCTAGTATATGTTTGTATTCTCATAAATGCAAGCGTAGATCGTTCAGAACCACAATATTTGACTGTATGGGTTCGCTCGTGGTTCCTGCACTGCACATGTTATATAGACAATGCTGTCCGTTTTCAAAATGCAAACGTTTTCGAATAGCATCACCGAATACACAAAACACATTCCTTCGTTAATATTGGAAACCTTTTGCTGTTTCGCTATCTCCATTTTATAGTAATAGCATGAAAGAGCCAACTCTTATAGGCTAAATTATAACATATTGGGCTTCCACGCAAGCTTACGTGTTGTCTTTATTGTATTGGGGTCTTATTAGAGCCTTGACACTAGAAAAATTGCATTGGGAACAACATATATTCAACACGTTTGAGCGGATTAATCGCTGCCGATTATTGATTATCAAATTAGTTGGCGATTATTTCAATAATCGATTATCATCGATTAATCGATTAATCAGCTGCAGCTCTATTAGTGTCCAACATTCACCGAATGCATTGCTGCTTGCTAGTGTTTACACTTGCAGTGAGCAACAGCGTCTGCACGCTGGAGGTACTCGACCAATGCAGCAAGTGTGCACGCAGGGGCGGGGAGCACCATGTAACTGTACTGAATAAACCTTACCATTGGATTGCATTTGATTTTTGTCTTTCCAAACAACTGCAACATGTCACAACTTGCATACAAGATTTAATATTTGGAAGTGATTCGTTATCTTCACCCCTGCTTGGGTCCATAGGGTCTAAGCTATGCTAGCAGAGTACCGCTGCACGCAGAGTGAATGCACACAAGCAGGCGGGCAGGCAAGCTAGGTATGAGAGGGAACGAATCGACCGTAAGGCCTGTTGGTTGCTGGGGAACGTCTGCGTCAAACGTAATGCCTGAGAGAGCCTGTACGGTCTGAGTGTTCCAAAATGAATCGGTGAAGTTCCATTGTCTTCCACTGTTGAGCCCCGTGCTACGACCTTCTCTACGCTCCTTAATGAACGCAGTAGAAGAGTTTCTGCTCTGTTAAAATCACTGTGACGCTATGGAAGAGAATGAGATGAGACTGGAATAAAGTTACTAGTGATAAAGAAAATATTCTGAACAAATAGCACATTGTTGTGTGCAGATGTCATTGACTAAATGTGTGCTACAAAGTATATTTGATCAGTTTTTCTGCTACATCTAAAGAGGCAGTTAGCCTTCCCTTGCCATCCAGAGGCCAGTGCACTCTGACGCAATGGAACGGTTGCACAGGAGAGCATTACCACTCGGACTGTCTCAGGCGCTGGCCATTCGACATGTTCAATTGCAGCAATATCATTGCAGACCATCAAAAGTCATCATTAAGTTTATATCCGGGATCCAAGTGGCTGTCATTCTTCACATTCACGCTACCGTGGGTAGCAGAGGAGGCAATACCCTCCAATCCTCATCCCATTTTCCCCAAAATATTGCCTTTGGTTAAATACTGAATCAGTAAAATTAAAAACAATCACAGAACCCTCTCCAAGGTTGGGAGGTGGTAGACTTTCACTTTCACTTTATTGTGCGCGTGTGTTGCGCGTGTGATTAATTCATGTTAAGTTCTGCTGCAACTGCTTTGTTGTTCTACTGATGAATGATAGATTTTGAGTTCGTGCTGTTAGCATGTCTTATGTTATACTTACACTGCAATATTATGGTGAAGCACAGTGTATCATTCCACTGTCGTACCAACACAATGTGTTGGTACGACATATAGTCACTATAAAGGGCACACGCCATTTTGTAGGGGTGTCCGAATTCTCCATGTACCCTATATAGTTATAAATATATATTATAAATGACCTAAACTACACAGTGGGATAAATACCGACTGACGGTGGCAAATTTGTTTTATAAATGTAAGAACTTCTGACATTTTGGGATGATTGTTGAATTTTATAATTATATTTTTCTTTTGCTGATGAGTGCACTATAAGTGAGTGCACTACATGGGTACTAGCGAGTAGGGGACAGGGAATGATTTTAGACACAGCCAGTGGTGTTTTTCCTTTAATATTTCACAGTAGTGTCTGTGTGTGAAATGATCTTTATTATGCCTGGATGACATGGTCACAGATAATGATCAGGAAACGTTGCCAATAAAGATTGTAATTTCATACATTGACCCTAACAATGATGAACGGTGTCGTCAGGTCCCTCCAGTTATCTCGAAGACGTTCCCTTCAAAGTCAGCGAGCGGTTCCGATGCCCGGCTAAAGTGGGTCTACCTGTGGGGTTCTGCATGCCGGACTGCAGCTCCATCCTGAACGAGACTCAGGTACGGTAGGAGGAGGGTTCTACTGACGGCAAGTTGGACCATGTCCATTGTTTTATTTAATTTATATTTGCAGCCTTTTGCTTTTTGACATTTTTAGGTCTGAAATGATTATCTGCTTAATTGGGATTGGTTTAACTTATCTCTTTTGGGATACTACTTCAGGTGCTACTTCTGTTAACAACTGAATTTCATCATTTAATTTACTCGGGACAAATTATTTATTATTTTTGTTGAAAAATGCAAAGCATGTGAAAATGTACTAAATCTCTTCTGTCCTCATCCAAGGTCCTTTGATTCGTTGTACCTCTAGAAATTTTAATTTTGATTTGAATATTTTTAGATTTAAAATTCAAATCAATATTCAAATTTCACCGTGTCTTGGGGAGCGCAGTGGCCAAGCGGTTAGAGAGTGCGTCCCCCAGTCCAAAGGCCGAACAGTGCCATAGGTTCGCACAACCCCTCCAGGTTTTCTGCAATGTCTCCCCCCGACTCTTCATCCCGGTTTCTGATTTAATCCTGACACTATCTCTCAATAAAGAATGAAAATCAGATGATTTGTCTGGATGGGTGCGGCATTCATGGTACATTCTCCTCCACAGTATGACTTTTCCCTGGAGCAGAGGAGTGTGCGTTGGGGTGAACAGCTGGCCGAGCTGCGGTCCGCTCAGGCAGCCAAGGCCGAGGAGGAAGCGGCCAGGCAGGCTGAGGACCAGGACCACTCCACCCAGGACCCTGATGCTGGTGAAGGAGGCTCTAACAGTCTGCTGCCTCCGGCGCTCAACCCAGTCCTGGCCGCCATGAGCTACGACATCCTCACCCCGCTACCGGCTCCGCGCCTGGGGCCGCGTCGCACCAGCCTGCCTCAGGTGGTGAACAGCCTGAACCTGGCGGACTTTGAGCGGGAGGAAGATCCGTTCGACAAGCTGGAGCTCAAGACTCTGAACGACAAGGAGGAGCTCCGCAGCATCATCCTGCAGAGTCACCAGCCGGAGGCGGAGAGCGCCCCGGGCAGCTCCCCCGCCCAGAAGACTGATTCGGTACACAAGCCCAACGGCTTGGTGGGCCTGTCAGTCCTGGACCGGGCGGGGGGCTCCGAGGGTCCGCCCTGCAACATTCGCTCTCTTTCTTTCCCCAAGTTGTCGGACCCCGCCGAAAGCGTGCGGACGCTTGGTGACAACGGACAGAGAGCTCTCGTAGCCTATCAACCGCTTCCTGTGCCCGTACCTCGGAGGACCGTAGTCAACGGCAGTCCGTCCATGCAGCGGAACGTCAGTGATGCCCCTGCGTTCAAGACTGGTCCCCCGAAGCAGGTATTATTAGAATACTGATCAAGTCATCACGCCTTTCACCAAAATTGGATGGAATTCGTCAATTGCGTGGTAAGATTAGGGACGCTCCGATACTGGTATCGGGTATCGGGTATCGGCACCGATACTCACTTATGCACTCATACTCGTGAAACAGTTGGCGATACCATGAACCGATACCAGCGTTGTTACCCCAAGCGGAGCCTCGTCTCCTGGCTCCGGGAAGGCGGAATTTGCGCCGCAAGGAGAGAGGCGTCGGCAGGTGGCCGCACGCACACACCATGGGGCAGCAGATCGCTGTAAGACATCAATATAATTCAAAATTCAAACGAATACTGGCGTCGGTTGTACTCGGCATCGGCGTGTACTGTAATGATGATTGTACTCGTACTCGTATCGGTGCATCCCTGCAGAACTGAGCTGATCAGTCTCTGAACGGAGCCCGAAAACAACGTGACTTGTCATAACGACCAAACAGAAGTGTTATTATACATAACAATGTACACACTGTGTATAGTGTCTGTAATATGCCTATTGCTTTAGTCCTTGTCACTGAAACAATAGATAGAATATTTATTGTCATTGTCACAGTCATAAACCACAACAACCCAATTGAAAAATCACACACGATCCCTTCATGCAGCCAACACAGGCAAACAGCGGAACACTAACACATTAATAGAAACAATAAAATAATTAAAATGCTATATAAAAACATACCACTTATGTGGCGAGTTCAGCGTTGTTGCGGCCCTCTGCGTGATAATGTTCACCCCGGCTCTCTGCGCGCTAATGTTCACCCCGGGTGACGTTGATGTCCATGCTATGTGAAGCGGGTCTATTCCTTCTTCGCTCTTTGCTGCCAGATCGATGGCCTTCAACTTAAAAGCGGCATCATATGAAATCTTTGTTTTCCATGACGATCCATTAGGGATTTGTAAAGAAATATACAACTGGTAAAAATCTGTGGTTAACAAGGTTAACAAAGCAAGGAGAGTGATGTGTAACTGGTCACAGACCGACATCTAGTGGTCGGATTTTGAACTGGTGCGTGTTTTGTGTGTATTTGTGTCCACGTACCGCGGCCTTCTACCAGACTTTATATACATAAATATAGGCACCGGAAGTGACCTGCAGAAGCGCGGTACAAAATGACTCCCCCCAGTGTTTCGCATGTAAACTTGTCTATAGCCTGAAAAATACGATAGATAGTTGCAGTGGTTCTGAAAGCAACAATTAGTAAGCTTTGGGCTACTTTGTACCTAAGAGTGTGAGAAAAATGCTATCTTGTTTTTCCCCAAAGAACCAGGCTGATCCTGCTCTCCTCAAGCTGACCCCTAGTGAGCGCCAGTGTGTGGAGACCATCGTGGCCATGGGCTACTCGTACGAGGGCGTGCTGCGTGCCATGCAGAGACGAGGCCAAAACGTGGAGCAGGTGTGGAGAACATATCGGTGCCGTAACGGTGTCAGAGAAAAGTTCTAGATACCAACACGTCCATACTGATTGACATGTGTTCCATAAGATGTCCATGATTTGACAATCGATCCATTTAATATTTAATTGGCAAACCATTAGAAATGTGTGCTGCAACATGTGTGCAGGCTGTACCCATGAGGATAACTTCTTCCTTCTGGTGAGCGGGGGATGATATTATAATCAGGGCTTGAAAACAAAATTGTTTTTAAAAAGTTCCGTTCTGAACGGTTCAGGAAGGCATTTCTTTGACATTTTCGTTCTCAGAACCGTTCCACCACCAAAATATCGGTCCTGAACCGCTTCAGAACGCAAGAATTTCGTTCATTCTTAAAGTTACTTATATTGTGCAATGTTACGTTTGGATATAGTTAATACAAAATATACTGGGTGGACTTTCAAACATCAGTGAAACTGTATTAACGTGAAAACTGGGTTTAAAACGTCATTACGTTCACTTCCTCATCTGTCCACACGATGGAGCCCCAGATGCATGGGGCTTGATGACTGACCTTTAAAGTTGGATGGATGCACACCCGGAAATATTCTCCCAGACATAGGATATGTTGAAATATATAGAGAACAGAAAAAAAAACGCTTTTAACCCGTTTTGTGGATTTCATAATGTTCAGTTTCTGTTCCGGAACAGTTCAATCTTTTTTCGTTTCCCTTTCCTCTCATAAAATTCCATAAAATTCTGTTCGTTTTCGGTTTTCGTTTCTTGAACTGGTTCGGAGCCCTGAATGTAATAAATTATATGCAGTAAATTATTTCGTATAGGCTTTATCTACAATGGACGAGGATTGAGCGACGCTGCCCTCTCTTGGCAAGTGTTTTTTGAGACTTTTATTAAAAAGGCATGTGATCTGAGTTCCAGTGTTGATCATGCAGAGGCCTGCAGGTTGTACTGTAACCTAACTTGGATGTAAATGTTCTGCAGGTTCTGGACTACTTGTTTGTTCACGGACGTCTGTGTGACCGAGGGTTCGATGCCAACGCTGTGGAGGAGTGTCTGGAGATGTACAAGTGTTCAGAGGAGAAGGTGTGTTCTTATCAGGGTTACTAGTAGAAAACATACATGTCACCCAGTGTTAATTTCGTCAGCTTTTTTAAAATTCCATCTAGTCTTAGTCACAATGACGAAAATCAATTTTAGTTTTAGTCATATTTTCGTCATTTCATCCCAATTTAGTCTTAGTCTTAGTCACAATGACAAATCAATTTTAGGGGATTCTCAGGGACAAACAACAACAACGCATATTATACATTACAATTTAATTATAATCATCTACATTTTTCAATGTCCATTCGCCCATGGCTTGTACATTTCGTCAAGTCATAGTCTAGTTAACGAAAATAATCTTTAATTATAGTCATACTTTTATTTTCTGAGAATAATTTTTGTTCGTTTTTGTCTCGTCATGGTCACGGCAAAAAGGGTCGTCGACGAAGTATTTTCGTCATCGTCATGGTTGACGAAATTAACACTGATGTCAACTAGTCACCAACCCATAACCCATATGTAACCGAGTGAATTTTAGAGTTGTAAAAGAAATCAAAAACCTGAAAAAAGGTTCTGTCAGTCATTCGTCAACCGGCTTGTAAACAGTGTTGTAGTCATTTCCCTGGCATCGTCATTTAGAAAGGGTTGAGTGTTTTTCAGGTGATGCCACAGATTTACTTCTACTACTTGGGATACGACTTATATAGTAAGTAGTATCTCTAAGGAGTTAGAACGATGAATCAAGGCAAGACGGTTACAGTCAAGTGTAGGATTTTGTAGTCGAGCCATCCTGATTGATCTAGTGATCTTTTCAGCTTCAGCTACCATTTTATGAAGAGTTGGATGCATGATAACTCAGTCCATGTTAATGACTAAACCGTGTGGAACCAATGTCTGTGTTCTGCAGGCGCTGCAGTTTTTAGAACTGATGTCCAGGTTTGGAGAGATGGGCTTTGAGCGGGAGACCATCAAAGAAGTCCTCTTGTACCACAACAACGACCAGGACAAGGCTCTGGAGGACCTGATGAGCCGCGCCACCGCCACCTAGTGGCCGCCAACTAACTCGCTGCCACCAAACTCCATGCAGAGTATGAATGACTAAAAAAAGAAAGAAACTCCGAACACTGAGCCCTTCTTGTCCACTCGATGAGAAGAGACTGTCAGGAGTGGCCGCGGAGAACAGCGCATTTTCCTTAACTCGCAATCTAGGCCAAGTGCGTGTGGCATTGCTTTCTGGTTGGGTTTGTGGCTCTTCCAAGCCGCCCACGGCAGCAATGAACTGGTTTGAGGTTTGTCCGAAACCCAAACCTAGTACTTACTATATACTGTGTGCCTCGGGTTGGAGGGGTTCGGAGGAAGGACATGGAATCGGGGTAACTGTTTTCCTGGGGTTGTTCCTGCATTCTGTGGTTTAACATTCCACAGTTGGTACCTGTCGCTCACTGGTTGGAGAAAGACTTTCTTGGTATGTGCGACATTGTTGAAGAGGGTTTCAGTTAGCACTTTGAAGGCCACAAGAGACTTGGGACGTTTGAAACGGCCATCAAGACATGGAGTTTGACGGATACAAGCCTGTGTTCTTCCAGCGTTCAGAGGGGCACCTGAAGTTTAGCGTGCCCCCTCCGAGAACATTTGATCCAAATAACAGAACAACCTACAGCCATACTGCACCTGTCGGTACCCAGCAAGAAAGACGCACCTGCGGCGCTAACCTAGCAGCTGTTTGAGCATGTTGAGACGTGTGAAAGCACAGCTTGGCACAACATGCCAGTGTGACCTGTTGGAGATCTTTGAGAATAGTATTAAAGACTCACAATGGCAGATATCGTCTCCAGTGCCTAAGGGTCTTTGATGTTGTGAATGGTGAATTTAACTGTTTTTCACCATAAGACTGGATTTGAACTTGCATGACAAGAAAAAGACTTGACCAAATCTTAAATTGAAAACTTAGCATAAAACTAACGCCGTCTCCAACAGCCATTCCCTGTCGGTCTGGTAAAGGTTTGGTTGTTGGTCGGCATGCTTGGTGGGTACAGACAGTCAGTTCTATAGCCTGGCCAGCCAGAACCAATGCATCGTCCACGCATCGCACATCTTTAGATGTTGCATTGGGTCTGGGAAAATCAGGCAGCCGTCGCTCGTATCCAGGCCGGACCAATCAAATTATTTGAATGGAAACGTGGTTGGTGTTTGTTACAGACAACGCGAGACATGGTCCCACCTATTGCGCTGTGATTGGATAACACTATTTGATCAACACTTTTCTGACACATTTTTCGACCCTGGTTTTACCCGACCCAATGATCGTTCTAGTCACGATGCGTTGGTTCTGGCTCGCCAGGCTGTTCTACTGGTCTTTTCATCCAACAATGTTTTCACTGTAACGTGCCTCAGAAACGTCACATCACCACTATGTAGTTTGTTGGTCTGGTAATAATGGGTAGAGACTTCTAATGGTGGCTCTAGTGACACTGGTGAAGTGACATGAACAGGACACATTGGCTGTGTCCGAAATCACTCCCTATCCCCTACTCCCTATCCTAATATAATTATAAAATTCAACAATCATCGCAAAAAGTAAAAAGTACTGACATTTATAACTAATTGCTGCAGATGGTCGCTATTTACTCCTAAAGAGCCATTGTTTTTTTAGTTTAGGTCATTTTAAAAACATTTCGCAATGCATTATGGGTCATATTGCCTTGTCTAGGGCAGGGGTTCCCAACCTTTTTCATCCCAAGGACCCCCTTTCCCAGCCCAAAGCAACTCGCGGACCCCTACAAAAAAATATATATATATATCATCAAAAGCATTTACTCCTTTGTTTATGGTGCACATCTAATAAAATCTATACACAACTTATGCTGTTGAAGACTTCAACATTTCAATATCTCATGTGATCTTTTTGTAAAATAATTAATTGAACCACAAAATAACATAGTAGCAGCATTTGGAATACTGTGAAGAACTGCATACTATATCTTTAAATTGGTGAACAAATGTGTATCTATTAATGACAATGTTTTATTTATTCAAAAACTCACTTAAACCATCTAGCTGACGGCTAGCTGCATTGGGCTTATAAGATGCTTTACTCCCCTCTTGTGGCAGGAGAATGTACTGCAGCTCAGATCGCTCAATTCGTCTCTAAACGCAAATAGACCTCGTTCGCTCGGCGGACCCCCAAACGGTGGTCCGGGGACATCTGCGGAGCCCCGGTTGGGAATAGCTGGTCTAGGGTACACCCAATGCTCACTATTTTTCGCGGTGCGTTGTGGGATACTTTCAGTGAACTACATATAGGGTACATGGAGAATTTGGACACCCCTACAAAATGATGTGCGCCCCATATAGTGCACTATATAGGGAATAGGGAGCGATTTCGGACACATCCATTGTTAATGATGGGTACAGTCATTTCTAATGATGGCTCTAGTGACACTGGTGAAGTAACATGAACAAATGGGACACATCGTATTTAATGTCGCTCCCACTGCCAGTCTACGTTCTTCGATACTGAAAGCTGTTGAGCACCACAGCAACACAAACAATACAATAAAGATAGCAAAGTAAGTTTGGGTGAGAGACCAAGAGTAGGCTCTTCCATGCTTATATTAAAATAGAAATGCTAGTGTGCAAATCTGGAGTTAGTGAAGATAGTGAGACATCAACATTTTTTATAGGAGAAATGAAGAGATTAATCCATTTTAATCGTCTGTACAAAAAAGGCTGATTAATCGATGATCAAAATAATTATAAAATCATCCTCGGCAATTTTTATTTTGGGGTGAAAATAGAAGTTGACTCAAGAAGTGACCACACATGCATCCTATAACCATAGATCAGTTTTCTGTTTCAACAACTTTGACTCCCTCTGGTGGGAGCTCTGTTAGCTACACTGGAATATATCTTCAGGAAGCCCAAGCTAACTAGCCTGGCTAGCCAGAACCAACGAACCGTCCACGCATCACACGCCGCTAGACGCTACGTTGGTGATGATCGTTTTAATCTGGTGCGATGCGTGGACGATTCGCTGGTTCTGGTTCACCAAGCCACTGGCAAATATTTTTGCAAATTTGCAAAGCAAGCTGACACTAGATTTTCTTGGCTCGTTTCTTTTTTTCCAGTGAAATCACCTTATTTTTTTGGGGGGGGTGGATAATTCAACATTGTACACTGACACTTTGGTATGTTGTTGGCAGATCTGTAAATTCTGTATTGTAGACAATAATACAGTATCACAGAAATGACCCTCGTGGTTGGTGTATGTTCTTTGGGTGGATCAGTTTGAAGTAGTTGTAACGCAAACCTGACAAATTGAAATATGACTTGAAGAATCCATCGTAATCTATATTATACAAATAGATTCTACATATTACTTAATTGGTTGCCAACTCGTTTTATAAACGATGAATGGGCCACAATCGTTTTCATTGTTCTGTCCATCCTCCGCTCAAACATGTTTTAATATATGTTGCACCCAATGCCAGTCTCCATCCCCCAGCGCCATGGCTCCGCCCATTCCTTGGATACTGAGTTGGGTGGAAAAACAAACCCAACATGTTTTAAGATATGATGAAGAGTAGGCTCTTCCATGGCAGTACTAAACTGGAAAATGGTTAGTGTTCAATATGTAGTAAGCGAAGCTGATGAGACGTCAAAAAGTTGGCAATATCCACGTTTCAGGCTAGTTTAATCGACCCCTGATGAACCAATCAATATGACTATTAAAAACAGTGGCTGTGTCCGAAATCGCTCCCTATCCCCTACTCCCTACCCCACTCACTTATAGTGCATTCAACAGTAACGGCCGAGATTTCGGACACTAGAGTTAGCGCCGTCAAAATTATTATAAAATATAATTGTACAAAATATAATATTAAAATTCAACAATCATGTGCTGCCCAGTAGCTCAGTATGTTAAGCAGTGCACTGGAAAGCACGCATATGCCTTAATGGCGCGGTGAATTGGTGGTTCGAATCCCACCACCTACGTGTTTCCCGCATGTCTGCCCCCCCATCTTCACCTGTTTCCGCTAACCCTAAATAAAGCTTGGAAAAAAACATTTAAAAAAATGTTTCAACAATCATCAGTAAAAGTCAAAGGTACTTAGAATTTACTATTTGCCTCAGCCAGTCGCTATACACTACCGCCGTGGCATT